>ML832714.1:41050-52452 GCA_009831015.1 Picea engelmannii
ACTTGGTGAAACAATTGGGGAACCTTCTTTAGTTCAGAAAATCTTGAGATCTCTCCCAGATAGGTTCAACCCGAAGGTCTCTACTATAGAAGAACTTAATGATCTAAAAACCTTGCAGTTTGACCAACTTCTAGGAACATTGAATACATATGAAATGAGAATAGTTAAAGATAAACCCACCTCCAGAGAAGCATCATTTAAAGAAGACAAGAATGAGGATTCTGAGCCCGATGAAATTGAAGCAAAATTTGTGAAGAGACTGAAGAAGGGATTAGGTAAATACAAAGGTAAACTACCTTTCAAATGTTTTAACTTTGTTAGGATAGGTCATTTTGCAAACAAATGTCCCCACAAAGGAAAGGATCAGACTTGTGATGATGAGGAGAAATAAAAACATAGAAATTTCTTTAAAGAGAATAACTTTAAGAAGAAAAGTCTTTGTGCAAACAATGATTATGATCCTTCAAATGATGAATACAATGATTCATCTATTGAATATAAACTAAATGACTTCATACTTATGGCCAACGAGGACTATGACAATAATATCACAGGGAGTGTTGTTAATGAAGAAGAAGCTATGGTTGACATGGAAGGAGAACTGATCAGTGCATTGGAAGAGATTGACAGACTAAGAATCAAGAACATAAAGCAAAGACAATTGTTGATACAGTTTGAGAAAGATAGTAAAGAACCTGATTAAGACCTTGTCCTACTAAAAGTAGAATTGGAAGAGGCAAATAAAAACGAAGAGATTCTGAAACAAAAACTATTAGAAAAGAAGGCAAGATGTGAATCATTAGAACAAGAAGTAGTGAAAACAAGGAAAGAAATGGAGAAGTTTCAAGCATTGTATAATCAGAATGTGTCAAGTATCAAAGCCTCAAAAGGATTAGCCACCATTCTAAATCAGCAAAGGAATCCAAAGCTGAAAACTGGTTTGGGTTATGAAGAGGGATCAAGCAGTGGGAAGACAGGAAATGAATAACCCATCAAGTTTGTCAAAAGTACAACCAATGACAATAACAAACCTGCAGAAACAAAGGAAGACAATTAGCCACCTAGGACGAGTAAAGAAAATGGTGCCAAGACTGAATCTGTAGAACGAAGAAACAATGCTCTCTCTGCTGAAAGACGTCATCAACAAGAAATAAATCAATTTGCTCAAAGAAGAAAACCATTTTCCAGGTACAATTTTTTTTCTATGGCTATTGTTTCTATTGTTCTAACATTGGTCACAAAGCTATAAATTGTTCCTTAAGACTTAGACATGAGAAATTAGGATTTCAAAGGAATAAATACTTCCCACAACAAAGAATGATACAGTCAAGTAATAATCCTTCACAGACTGCAAATTGCCAAATTAGGTCTGGACACATACAACTAAGGAGGCCAAGAAATAATCAACAATCAATAAGTAGGCAACACTGCAACAATAAGTTTGACTTATTGAATAATGAGGTTGAATGCTACACCTGTCATAACTTTGGACATAACTCTATTGACTGTCGGTTAAGGAACTATGAACCAGATTCGAAATCCCTTGTTGAAAATGTCAAGTTTTGGAAGAAGAAGGAATGTAACAAGTGTGGATTAGTATTTTCTGCTCAAATAAAAACGAACCCTTGGTATATAGATAGTGGATGATCCAAACACATGACGGGATACAAAGGCAAGTTTCTATCTCTAAGTGAAAGCAAATCAGGAAGCGCAACCTTTGGAAATGATGCTCCAGGGAAAATAAAAGGAAAAGGGATGGTGAGCTTAAGTAATGGAAAAGGAAAAGCCCAAGATGTTCTACTTGTGGATGGGCTGAAACATAATCTGCTCAGTGTAAGTCAAATGTGTGACAGAGGATGCGAGGTGTTTTTCACGTCCAAGGACTACAAGATAAAGTTTGTAAACTCAGGACAAGTGGTGGCCAAAGGCATAAGGACAGAAAATAATGTATATGTGCTGAAAGAAAATAGAGAAGAATGCCATCTAAGCAAACATGATGAAATATGGTTATGGCATAGGAGGCCTGGACATATAAACTTTGACCACTTAATCAAACTCAAAAACCTCGAGGTAGTAAAAGATCTTCCGAGAATTTCAAAGCCCCAATATTCAATGTGTAAACCCTGTCAAGTAGGGAAGCAAAATAGGACATAGTTTAAGTCCAAGAGCTTTAGTTCAACAAAGAAACCACTCCAACTAGTTCATATGGATTTATGTGGACCATCAAGACAGGAAGGCACATGGAAAGAAAACTACTTCATGTTGATTATCGATGATTACTCCAGACTTACTTGGGTTGCATTTCTCAAAGAAAAAGCTGAAGCATTTGAGAAGTTTAAAATATTCAAGGCTTTAACTAAGACTCAAACAGGGAAGAGGTTAAAGGCAGTGATATCAGACCGGAGAGGAGAGTTTATGTCAAGAAACTTCAAGGAATTCTGCGATGAGCATGGGATCAAGAGAGAATACACAATCCCAAGAACTCCACAACAAAATGGAGTAGTTGAGAGGAAAAACAGAACAGTGCAGGAAATGGCCAGGTCAATGATGAATGAGAAGAACATTGGTCAAACCTACTGGGTAGAAGAAATACATAGAGCAGTCCATGTGCTTAACAAATCCCACCCCAGACCACAAAGTGACAAGACACCTTATGAATTATGGTTTGGAAGACTTGCCTCAATCAAACACTTTAGAGTCTTTGGGAGTAAATGCTACATAAAGAATACTGATGAGAACCTTGGCAAATATGATGACAGGGCGGATGAGGGTATTTTCTTAGGGTATGCTACAAACAGTAAAGGATACAGATGCTATAATAAGAGGCTGCAAAAAATGGTTGACTGTATTGATGTAAAAATTGATGAAGGAATCCCAGCAAGAGAGGTGTACAGTAATGATTTTTCTACAGAAGACACAGCTAAAGCTGAAGATGAACAGGTCCAAGAATTAGAAAACAAAGACTCTGAATCAGATGAAGACTCAGACACTCAGACAGACTCAAATCAACAGTCAACTACAAATTCATCCTCCAGAATCATTCAAAAGAATCATCCTGCAAGTCAGATAATTGGGGAAAAAGAAAAAGGTGTACAAACCAAAAGAAAGCTAATAAAAAACAACGAACAATCTCATACAGCCTTCATATCCATGATGGAACCCAAGAATTTTAATGAAGCCAACAAAGATGACCACTGGGTTAAAGAAACGAATGAAGAACTTGATCAGATTGAGAAAAACAATACGTGGGAGATGGTTCAAAGACCTGAAGGTAAAAACGCCATTGGCTCCAAATGGATCTTTAAGAATAAGTTGAATGAGCAAGGACAAGTTATCAGGAGAAAAGCAAGGTTAGTCTGTAAAGGCTATGCTCAGATAGAAGGACTGGATTTTGATGAAACATTTGTGCCCGTAGCAAGATTAGAAGCTATCAGAATGTTTCTTGCCTATGCTTGTCATAAAATGTTTAAATTCTACCAAATGGTTGTCAAGTCAGCCTTTCTCAATGGAGATTTAAGTGAAGAAGTCTATATGGAACAACCAGAGGGTTTAAAATTGTCTAATAACCCTGACTTAGTATGCAAGATGAAGAAAGATTTATATGGTTTAAAACAAGCCCCTCGAGCCTGGTATCACAGACTGGATACGTATCTCAAAGACAAAGGGTTCAAGAGAGGAACAATTGACAACAATCTGTATATTAAAACAGAGGATAATGATTTGCTCATCGTACTAGTCTATGTAGATGACATCATCTTTGGATGTAATAAGGATTCATTGGTACAATGGTTTGATTCTGCCATGGAGTCTGAATTTGAAATGTCTATGATAGGAGAATTGTCATTTTTTCTTGGTCTGCAAATTACTCAGAGGCCCGAAGGGATGTTCATTTCTCAAGAAAAATATGTAAGAGAAATGCTGAAAAGGTTTCAAATGGAATATTCTAAACCCGTGGGTACACCTATGGTAACTGGATGTAAATTAAGCAAGGATGATGATTCACCTGATGTTGATCAAAGCTCATATCGATCAATGATAGGAATCCTGTTGTACATCACAACATCTCACCCAGACATAATGCATGCTGTAGGAATGGTAGGAAGATATCAGGCTGCACCCAAACAGAGTCATTTGAAAGATGTCAAAAAGATATTCAAGTATTTAAAATAAATAATGACTTATGGCCTGTGGTATCCCAGAAATCAGAATTTTCAATTAACTACTTACTCAGATGTAGATTGGGCAAACTGTATCGATGAGAGAAAAAGCACCAATGGAGAAGCATTCTTCCTAGGTGATTCTTTAGTAGCATGGCTTAGTAAAAAGCAAGGTTCCTTTTCTTTATCAACCACAGAGGTAGAGTACATTTCTACTGCTAATTGTTGCACTCAGGTATTATGGATGATTCAGACACTTGCAGATTTAGAGGTAAAATACACTGCACTGATCCCAATTCATTGTGATAACACTAGTGCCATCAGTGTGTCTAAAAATACCGTCTTCCACTCCAAGACCAAGAATATTCCCATAAAATATCATTTTCTGAGAGAGCAGGTCACCAATCAGATTGTTCAGGTCCATTACATTCCCACTACAGAACAAATTGCAAACATATTTACTAAACCCCTAGCCAATACACCTTTTGAATATCTCAGACAGAAGCTGGGTGTCATTTCGTCTCACACCTAAAAGAGTCCATCTTGTTAGGGGGAGTTTTGTATTGTTTGAATATCTAATGCCTCCTAAAATTACTGCAACATCTCAGGGGGAGCATGTCTCTTCTTTGACATTGATGTCAAAGGGGGAGAAAAGAATTTAGGTGCCTTAGTTTCCATCAATGACAAAGGGGGAGATTGTTGGCATGTTTTACAGGCAGCGTATGCTTGTCATTGATGGCAAGTACAACAACGATGATGGCTTGAGTACAACAACAATGATCAACAGTGCAGTGATAATCGGGGAGGAGAAGCAACCCTGATCGTTGGATCAAGGAGAACCTGCACGTTCTTTAAAGTGCAAGGAGTAGCGAGCTCACAAAATACTGAAAGAAGGAGGACCGTCCATCTTCAGACATGACACGTGGGGAAAGATCGTCATTTCGCTTATTGGAGAGTCAAAGGAACGGGGTTCCCTAACCTCTCAAAATCGCAATATGTGAAATCACAAAATAATCTGAGCCTTTAGATCAAGGTTTGATCTAGACCGTTGATCCCGGTCCATTTAAGAGTTTCACGGATCGAGAGTTGGATATGTCAAAGAATATTAACCACAGGAATCTCAAAATCACGATATGCGAAATCACCACTTAATCTAAGCCGTCAGATCAAGGTTTGATCTGGACCGTTGATCCCAGTCCATTTCGGAGTTTCGAAAATCGAGAGATCAAGAAGTCAGAGACTCTCAACATTAGGAGTCCCGAAGTGCTGAAATGCGAAATCCAGAAACAAGACACATTAGCAAACCACGTCAAACAAGAACACGTGGCACAACCAGGAAATGACAAGTGTCAAGTTGATTCAACATTTCAGGCAGATGTAAGTCACGGATTAGAGTGACACATGGCAGTTATTTGACACATGTCAATCCACGTGTGATGTCAACAGGTTTACATCACTTCAGATTTTCAGAAATTGGGAGATGGAGATGTCAAAGAAATCCTACCATAGGAGTCCTGAAGTCGCGAACCCCGAAATCGCGATATGCGAAATCATGAAGACATCAGGACCATAGAATCACTTAGAGTGTGGACCGTTGATCCAACTCCATTTCAGAGCTTCAGATATCGAGACATGGAGTGTCAAGAGACTCTACCATGGGAGTGCCGAAATCCTGAAATGATGAAATGTGAAACACGTTTTGGCTCAATCTGTGGTCACAGCCATTGGTCACATCGACGGAAGATGAAGGAAGGAGCTAGTTTAGATAAGCTCCATTTCAGAGTTTCAGGGATTGGGACATGGAGCGTAATGAAATCATTACCACGGGGATCCGTAAATGCTGAAGTGCGAAATGGTGAAGTAAAGGCAAGTTTCTATGAATTCAATCCAACAATGCAAGTGAAGTTGAACAAGATCACAAGGCTACTTTTGCACCTCGCAATGTAACTGCTAGAAACCATTGATGGTCTCTGCCAGAGAATTTGAAGAGACCTCTGTGTGATCACCAGAGGAGATGAAGAGTCTCTAAGCTTCGTCCAGTGAAGCAAGACGATTCTTAGGGGGATTGACAGATGGATGAGCGTTGAAGTTTGTAACTGAAACAAAAGGCATAAGCTCAACTGTGCTAGAGAAGACGAGGGGTCTCAACTGCCATAGAGGTTGAGGAATATCAGCAGAACACTTAGTGATACTGAACGCGTGGTGGGAACCACTAGAGAAGCTGAAGAGTTGCGATGATCAGGAAAAAGCACTCAAGATGTGGCGGAGATTGGTGGGGGCGTGAGCATGCAGAGGCATGGAAATATTGCATGCACAAGGAGAACATGGACTATAAGAATGTGGAACAAAGAAGAGATTGGGGTTGTTGTTGCTGTGTGGGAGAATTTAGGTGTGTACAAGGAGGCATAACGTAGGAGCATAAATGCACAGTTGAGGAATGGTGCATTGAAGGGATATGGCACAAAGAGCATAAAAGGAAGAATAACAGAAAGTGCTAGGGGTGTGCAGAAGACACTGATGCAGACAGGGCAGAGAAGTGTAACAGAACAACGACAAGGCTGGTAAGCCATTGAATAATTTTATATCGCTGTAATAAGTTTTAGTAACAAAGAATTAATAGTTCATGGTGGTTGGGAGGTGCTAGGGAGGATTTGTGTCCTCAAAGGTTCAAGTGGGTGCTTGACCACAGGGAGTTGGTGCTAGAGAAACCATGGAGTTGGTGCTTCCTTCTAGTTGGTGCTAGAGAAACCAAGGGGTTGGTGCTCCCTTCTAGTGGGTGCCAGAGAAAACAGAGAGTTGGTTCTCTCAGCAAGTTGCAGCTTGCAAAAACATAGGTTGTAGCCTCACAATGAGTTGGTTCTCATATGTATTATAATGTAAAGAATGTAGATAATACTTATCATATAAAGAAAAAGAGGTTTTTACCCTGTATGGGTTTCCTCATGAAATATCTGTCTCTGTGTTTCTCATATATGTGACTAATGCGAAATGTGTCAACGTTTATTTCCCTGCATGATTGTCATCATCATTGAGTGTCTTCTAAAGGTTTTTTTTAAAAGAAGAATAATTGTTTAAGCACGGTAACAATTGATTCACCCCCCCCTCTTAGTTGCCCAACTAACATGACTAGCAACGACTAGTTGCTGGTCTTCAACATGGATTGCAAGGGTTGTCGACCAATCTCTAACATGAATAACAGAGGTTGGTGATGTAATTCCAGTATGATTCACAGTGAATGAATTGGTGGCAATGATTAATTGTGGCATTTGAGACCAAGGTCTCGGGAAAGACTGGTTTTGAGAAATTGAAGGCTAGGATGAATTATAGTCTACACCCTGTCCCTACCTGGAAGGGTAGTATCCTCTGCCTAACTGATCCATAGAGGTTTGTACAAGCATCATCACCGAAGATTATGTATGTGAAGAGACAAAGGCGTGACACAGGTTATTCAGGTGAGGATATATATTTCCCCCATATGAAGGGGTTCCGTGAAGGGGGTAGCCCGTACCATAAAACGGATTCCCTTCATATGAAATACCAAAGGACAAATGGAGGATTTCCATGGGAAGAGTTTTCATAGGAACTGGAGTAGGGGATTCTACTTATTCTACTGATGGGGTGTAATAAGTAGAATAACCACCTATTTGAGCACTTTATCCTGGAAGGACGAAGCCAAGATTGGATCCACAAGAAGGGATATTCCAACCTCTCATAATGAGAGTTGGTTGAGGGATAAGACTCCTATCAAATGAAGATTCATACAACGTAGCCATCGTGCCCTCAGATCCAAAACTAGGATTCATATAGGCAGGCGAGGGAGAGGATGGAAAGGGTGAAGGCATGTTTAGCATATCAAGAGGAAAATGATTAGAGACCCAAGGCATTTACTGAGTATCATAATTCTGCATACCATTACGAAATACAAACAAATTCATCCCCATGAAATGAGTGAATGTCATGGGGGAGGTAGCATTAAATGAGGGAGCCAAAGGGGATCCACTATCCATGATAATGAAAACTCATGACACAATACAAAATCCTAAGGTCACCTAATAATCAGAGAGCACACCAAAATAAAATAAACAAAAGGCCAATATGCACACAAACAAGGTAAAGTGGCTAAAAGGGGTCTCCCTCCCTAAAGTAGGTATGCCTCACCCTAGAGGGGCATGGGAATCCCTGCTAAAGATCGAAGGTATCATAATCAGTTATAAGGGCCCTCGTGGGCTTAACAACTAGTCAGTCAGATCCCCCCAGAGAGGTAATCCTCCATAAATTTGTGTGTTTTCTGACCCTTATCTGACCCAGGGTACCTGCAGAATAACCCCTGCAAGTAACCTATGTGGTACCTATGTCAAGCAACTAAAAAACCACGATATAACCGATGTGTAGGAGAAAAATCGTAAGTCAGGTCCACCGTATGGGCAGGGTAACAAAGCCCGAAACCTCGAAATCACTGCCTCTCACATAGGTAAAGGTACTAGCAATATCCCCATATACAAATAGATCCCCAGAAATATATCTGACCCTAAGAAGGTATTCATGGGATATGCCCTCAACCAACCTCACGTGACCTCATGCTTAACTTCAGTGTAAGTGGAGCCTCCTGACATCACCAATTATACAATGGATTTCACCACTCCCTTATTCAGACACATATGTTTATTTAATAGCCTTGGATAAGTTTACTCACAAAATCCTATTCCAAGGCTCTAAATCCTAAGCTAGTTTGTGCACCCTAGAAAATAAAATCGTTTCTATTAAATTTTAAATTATCAGCATTGCTTTTAGTGGCCTTTCTTACTCAAAAAAGGCGCGGTCATGAAACTAATGATGTTATGACTCAACAAGTAAAATAAATGAATATGAATAAAATGAAAAGTCCTAACTTCAATTCCCAATAAATGATATGCTTCTCAAAATGAAATTTTCAATTTAGTTTTGCAAATCCAAATAAGATGCAATCTTTCTATACATGTGCTAAGATCAATGATAAGAACCCAAAAGATCAAATGCCATCAATGAAAAATTCCTAATATTTTTGTATTTTCAATATAAAATAATGAAAATGCAAGGACTGAACAACAACTTAATATAAAAATTCTATTGTATGTAAACAGAGACAACTAAGTAGGATATCAAGAAGAAAACACCCAACCTAAGATGCAAGGACAATCAAATGAAAAGGATGATGAGAAAGGCACTGCCCAAAAATTCAATCAAAGAAAGGTTTCCTATCATTCCACAAACACTTAACAGTCATAAAAGAGACCCAAGAAGACTCAACAACCATCAAAACTTACCCAACAAACATAAGACCCAACAACCAAGAAGAAAAGGATGATGTACACAATTGTTCAGGAGAAAAGTGCATATATACGCCTCTTGCAGAAGGACAATACATGTATGTACGCGACTATTAGGTAAAAACCCATGTATATGTGTTGAAACACACCTAGGCTAAGGGGAAGTCTAAGAAACTCAGACTCAGAAATAAAAAAGGATGTCAAGCAGTTAGATGATAAGAAACTCAATATAAACGAGAGCAATCAAAGGAGAAAAACACTCTAAACCCTGAAAAAGAAGATCATATCCCCAGTATGGTCGCCAATTCTGTTATGAGGAAAATCTATCTATGTCTAGGGGTAAACCACAACAGATGGAAATAAATACAAAAATCAACTCTAATCTCAGGTATGCTATATAAACAAATATGCTAATAAGACAAGATAAAGAGCCTACCTCATCTAGACGTTTGATGAAGTCCACTGTTGAGCACTCGATCAAAGCAATACACCTGCAACTTGTCCTCAACAACCAAGAAATGAAAGCATATGGTGATAATATATAATGTTATCACATTCAATAGCATAATCCATCAACATTCATAACAAATACACCCATGGAATGACAATTCAAATATTTGCAAGATATTGATTGGATGAGAAAATAGTATTTCTATTAAAATGTATTCAACAGAAGTGAATGAATTACAATCTTCCGTGTTGGCACAGTCCATAAATGAGAAAATAAGTCCCTTCCAGCTGGGCCTCCACCACTTCAATCCTCCATCAAAGGCAAGATCATATAAGAGAGACAATGAGGTTCTCAATCAAGTGGGGAAGAGCTTGGGGGCTAAACAATGTGTTCATACTTAAAAGGATAAAGGGATGCATACTCAATATGAAGTGAATAATTTCTCCAGAGTAATTTTTCTCTCAAAGTTGAATTCTTCTCCTCTTTTCCATAGCTTGGATTTGGCCTATTTATAGCCTTCAAGTGGAACTGAAGGGCCGAGTCAGAATGTTACCAGTATATGGAAGGTCAAGGATCATGGATCTCGTGACGTGACATGGAAACCCGACACCATTTTTTAATTTTGGGCACAAAATATGATGTATGCGGGTTGTAGTGATGCAACCTGCATATTCTCATGTTGTATAATAGTTAGGGCACGTATATGTGGAAACATATTGTTTTTAGCTCTGGGATTTGCAAAAAGGGACTTCAAGTTCTCATATGGAAATGGAACAATGCCTTCTGAGAAAATTTGAATAGGGAGAGGAAAATATTGCTATAACACATGGTTCCCAACAACATGTCAAACATGAAGTCTCTGAGCCCTGCAACTAATGCCCAACTCACGAGGGAACAATTCCCAACAAAACTCTCACCCAGAGAGAATGCTCATGGCTTGACATCCCACCTCTTCAAAAAAAAATCTCTCACCCATAGAAACTTCTCACGGGCTTGAAAACCCGCCTCTTCGACAACATAACTCTGATTACAATACAAGAAAACTACTTACAAGCTCTTCTCTGCAGATAAGGTAATAGTCGGATTTTTCAGATCGTTCAACCCCTTCTGCATATGAAAAAATGAATAATCATCCCTCAAAATATATTGAGGCCAACAATATATATTGCATTCCTTGAACTCGACACTTGTCACCTTAAGAAGTAGTTTAATCCAATTGGTGACTCGTTCCATACCCTCGGGAATTTAGGATAATTAATTATCCATAAAATACACTTTCCCATAAATATTAATAAAATATTCCCGAGGACTTAAGTCCCCCCTCTTTTCCCTTTTTCAGTAGAGTTATCACCCCATCTCTTTTCGCCTGATATGTTTGCATGGAACAATGTGATAACATTTATATGGATAATCGCACTGGCCTATTTGCCTACCGACTCACCCGCCTCATAACCACACAAGCTCTCTGACCTCAATATATATATATAT
>ML832714.1:52552-79063 GCA_009831015.1 Picea engelmannii
ATAATGTAAAGAATGTAGATAATACTTATCATATAAAGAAAAAGAGGTTTTTACCCTGTATGGGTTTCCTCATGAAATATCTGTCTCTGTGTTTCTCATATATGTGACTAATGCGAAATGTGTCAACGTTTATTTCCCTGCATGATTGTCATCATCATTGAGTGTCTTCTAAAGGTTTTTTTTAAAAGAAGAATAATTGTTTAAGCACGGTAACAATTGATTCACCCCCCCCTCTTAGTTGCCCAACTAACATGACTAGCAACGACTAGTTGCTGGTCTTCAACATGGATTGCAAGGGTTGTCGACCAATCTCTAACATGAATAACAGAGGTTGGTGATGTAATTCCAGTATGATTCACAGTGAATGAATTGGTGGCAATGATTAATTGTGGCATTTGAGACCAAGGTCTCGGGAAAGACTGGTTTTGAGAAATTGAAGGCTAGGATGAATTATAGTCTACACCCTGTCCCTACCTGGAAGGGTAGTATCCTCTGCCTAACTGATCCATAGAGGTTTGTACAAGCATCATCACCGAAGATTATGTATGTGAAGAGACAAAGGCGTGACACAGGTTATTCAGGTGAGGATATATATTTCCCCCATATGAAGGGGTTCCGTGAAGGGGGTAGCCCGTACCATAAAACGGATTCCCTTCATATGAAATACCAAAGGACAAATGGAGGATTTCCATGGGAAGAGTTTTCATAGGAACTGGAGTAGGGGATTCTACTTATTCTACTGATGGGGTGTAATAAGTAGAATAACCACCTATTTGAGCACTTTATCCTGGAAGGACGAAGCCAAGATTGGATCCACAAGAAGGGATATTCCAACCTCTCATAATGAGAGTTGGTTGAGGGATAAGACTCCTATCAAATGAAGATTCATACAACGTAGCCATCGTGCCCTCAGATCCAAAACTAGGATTCATATAGGCAGGCGAGGGAGAGGATGGAAAGGGTGAAGGCATGTTTAGCATATCAAGAGGAAAATGATTAGAGACCCAAGGCATTTACTGAGTATCATAATTCTGCATACCATTACGAAATACAAACAAATTCATCCCCATGAAATGAGTGAATGTCATGGGGGAGGTAGCATTAAATGAGGGAGCCAAAGGGGATCCACTATCCATGATAATGAAAACTCATGACACAATACAAAATCCTAAGGTCACCTAATAATCAGAGAGCACACCAAAATAAAATAAACAAAAGGCCAATATGCACACAAACAAGGTAAAGTGGCTAAAAGGGGTCTCCCTCCCTAAAGTAGGTATGCCTCACCCTAGAGGGGCATGGGAATCCCTGCTAAAGATCGAAGGTATCATAATCAGTTATAAGGGCCCTCGTGGGCTTAACAACTAGTCAGTCAGATCCCCCCAGAGAGGTAATCCTCCATAAATTTGTGTGTTTTCTGACCCTTATCTGACCCAGGGTACCTGCAGAATAACCCCTGCAAGTAACCTATGTGGTACCTATGTCAAGCAACTAAAAAACCACGATATAACCGATGTGTAGGAGAAAAATCGTAAGTCAGGTCCACCGTATGGGCAGGGTAACAAAGCCCGAAACCTCGAAATCACTGCCTCTCACATAGGTAAAGGTACTAGCAATATCCCCATATACAAATAGATCCCCAGAAATATATCTGACCCTAAGAAGGTATTCATGGGATATGCCCTCAACCAACCTCACGTGACCTCATGCTTAACTTCAGTGTAAGTGGAGCCTCCTGACATCACCAATTATACAATGGATTTCACCACTCCCTTATTCAGACACATATGTTTATTTAATAGCCTTGGATAAGTTTACTCACAAAATCCTATTCCAAGGCTCTAAATCCTAAGCTAGTTTGTGCACCCTAGAAAATAAAATCGTTTCTATTAAATTTTAAATTATCAGCATTGCTTTTAGTGGCCTTTCTTACTCAAAAAAGGCGCGGTCATGAAACTAATGATGTTATGACTCAACAAGTAAAATAAATGAATATGAATAAAATGAAAAGTCCTAACTTCAATTCCCAATAAATGATATGCTTCTCAAAATGAAATTTTCAATTTAGTTTTGCAAATCCAAATAAGATGCAATCTTTCTATACATGTGCTAAGATCAATGATAAGAACCCAAAAGATCAAATGCCATCAATGAAAAATTCCTAATATTTTTGTATTTTCAATATAAAATAATGAAAATGCAAGGACTGAACAACAACTTAATATAAAAATTCTATTGTATGTAAACAGAGACAACTAAGTAGGATATCAAGAAGAAAACACCCAACCTAAGATGCAAGGACAATCAAATGAAAAGGATGATGAGAAAGGCACTGCCCAAAAATTCAATCAAAGAAAGGTTTCCTATCATTCCACAAACACTTAACAGTCATAAAAGAGACCCAAGAAGACTCAACAACCATCAAAACTTACCCAACAAACATAAGACCCAACAACCAAGAAGAAAAGGATGATGTACACAATTGTTCAGGAGAAAAGTGCATATATACGCCTCTTGCAGAAGGACAATACATGTATGTACGCGACTATTAGGTAAAAACCCATGTATATGTGTTGAAACACACCTAGGCTAAGGGGAAGTCTAAGAAACTCAGACTCAGAAATAAAAAAGGATGTCAAGCAGTTAGATGATAAGAAACTCAATATAAACGAGAGCAATCAAAGGAGAAAAACACTCTAAACCCTGAAAAAGAAGATCATATCCCCAGTATGGTCGCCAATTCTGTTATGAGGAAAATCTATCTATGTCTAGGGGTAAACCACAACAGATGGAAATAAATACAAAAATCAACTCTAATCTCAGGTATGCTATATAAACAAATATGCTAATAAGACAAGATAAAGAGCCTACCTCATCTAGACGTTTGATGAAGTCCACTGTTGAGCACTCGATCAAAGCAATACACCTGCAACTTGTCCTCAACAACCAAGAAATGAAAGCATATGGTGATAATATATAATGTTATCACATTCAATAGCATAATCCATCAACATTCATAACAAATACACCCATGGAATGACAATTCAAATATTTGCAAGATATTGATTGGATGAGAAAATAGTATTTCTATTAAAATGTATTCAACAGAAGTGAATGAATTACAATCTTCCGTGTTGGCACAGTCCATAAATGAGAAAATAAGTCCCTTCCAGCTGGGCCTCCACCACTTCAATCCTCCATCAAAGGCAAGATCATATAAGAGAGACAATGAGGTTCTCAATCAAGTGGGGAAGAGCTTGGGGGCTAAACAATGTGTTCATACTTAAAAGGATAAAGGGATGCATACTCAATATGAAGTGAATAATTTCTCCAGAGTAATTTTTCTCTCAAAGTTGAATTCTTCTCCTCTTTTCCATAGCTTGGATTTGGCCTATTTATAGCCTTCAAGTGGAACTGAAGGGCCGAGTCAGAATGTTACCAGTATATGGAAGGTCAAGGATCATGGATCTCGTGACGTGACATGGAAACCCGACACCATTTTTTAATTTTGGGCACAAAATATGATGTATGCGGGTTGTAGTGATGCAACCTGCATATTCTCATGTTGTATAATAGTTAGGGCACGTATATGTGGAAACATATTGTTTTTAGCTCTGGGATTTGCAAAAAGGGACTTCAAGTTCTCATATGGAAATGGAACAATGCCTTCTGAGAAAATTTGAATAGGGAGAGGAAAATATTGCTATAACACATGGTTCCCAACAACATGTCAAACATGAAGTCTCTGAGCCCTGCAACTAATGCCCAACTCACGAGGGAACAATTCCCAACAAAACTCTCACCCAGAGAGAATGCTCATGGCTTGACATCCCACCTCTTCAAAAAAAAATCTCTCACCCATAGAAACTTCTCACGGGCTTGAAAACCCGCCTCTTCGACAACATAACTCTGATTACAATACAAGAAAACTACTTACAAGCTCTTCTCTGCAGATAAGGTAATAGTCGGATTTTTCAGATCGTTCAACCCCTTCTGCATATGAAAAAATGAATAATCATCCCTCAAAATATATTGAGGCCAACAATATATATTGCATTCCTTGAACTCGACACTTGTCACCTTAAGAAGTAGTTTAATCCAATTGGTGACTCGTTCCATACCCTCGGGAATTTAGGATAATTAATTATCCATAAAATACACTTTCCCATAAATATTAATAAAATATTCCCGAGGACTTAAGTCCCCCCTCTTTTCCCTTTTTCAGTAGAGTTATCACCCCATCTCTTTTCGCCTGATATGTTTGCATGGAACAATGTGATAACATTTATATGGATAATCGCACTGGCCTATTTGCCTACCGACTCACCCGCCTCATAACCACACAAGCTCTCTGACCTCAATATATATATATATATGTATGTATGTATGTATGTATGTATGTATGTATGTATGTATGTATGTATGTATGTATGTATGTATGTAAATCTATATGTATATGTATATGTATCTGTATGTATATGTATATGTATATGTATATGTATGTATGTATGTATCATCTCGATGAGAATGCACGCAACACTATGGAATGTGCACACCCTTTTTTTGATAACAATTCCCCGTGCACTACTCAGGTGAGCGCAAAACCAAACTTGGTGCTAACGGCTCACCAACCTATATGAATATTTACATTTACAATTGGTACCAATGAATCACCAGCCTATATGTACAATTACAAAGGGTTTGGATTAGGGACATTACAGTTCAATTTCCTTGCCTCTTGCAACAAGAATCGTGAAAAGTTCTAAAAATTCATAATCATTGTTCCCAATGGTTTTAAACATTGAACCAAAAAACACATCAATGCCACCCCTTTGCATTGCAATCATTGGGTTTTCTAAAAAATAATCTCCCATAATAAACGTAATACGATGGAACTTCTTTGAGCAATTTATGGTACCTCCATTTGCATTCTTTACTTGAAACTCTAGTGATTGATATATAAATAAATTGAGAAATTTGAATAATTTGTGGTTAATAAAATTACGGGAACTACCATAATTAATCAACATTATTACATTATTTTCTTGATATATTCTTCCATATCGAGAATCTAATGAACGTTAATGTTAACCAAAGTATGACAAGATATGGTTGGAATAGTCTCTTATGGTTCTGGTGCTTGTTTTTCTTCCTTTTCACAATCTATGTAGAATAATTTCTTCTCACCACACTTATGCCCCTTATTGTACTTAATGTCACAATTAAAACATAGTCCCTTCTCTATTCTTTCATCCAAATTGATGAGTTGTCAACCTTGTAGGTTGAGTGAGGTTAGGAGTGAGAACATTGAACTCTCTATAGGTGTTAGTGGGAGCCCTTTTGATAGCCATATTTTTACTTTCAACTCTCTTTGCCACATTCAAAGTCTTAGGCAAGGATTTAGACTCCAAGAGACACACCTCATATTGAATTCTCTTCTTTAAAGTACCCATAAATAGATTTAATGAATTATCCTCTGGAATGTTCTTAAATTTTAACATTGAATTTCTGAAATCACTAAATGTGCTCTGTAATTGGACCTCTTTACTTGAGATTTATTAATGGAATAAAGAAGGTGTTGCTCATACTATCCCCATAATTCACTATCAATTCATCTGTAAAAACAAACCAAGAGACAATAGAATCATTTTTGCAGTCACAAAGCCATCAATACCACAAAAAATGATTAGGTTGTAAATATAAAGATGTAATAGTTACCTTTTGTAAAGTTGGAATTTTGTAGCTCCAAGAATATCTCAATTTGGAATATCTATGTTATGGGATCACTACCATCAAATTTCATCATATTGATATTGAGAATAAAGTAGTTCCTTCATCCCAAATTGAAACCACGATGGTGTGTATCTTGGAGTGATGAATGATCAAGTGTTTGGTTCCAAATCCTCATGTTCTTTAGATGTGTTAAAATGTTCTCTGTTTGTGATTGTGTTAGCTTTCAAGTTACTCTAAAAGTGTTTAAACCATGTTTGGGGATGTTTCATGAGGTTTGGTGTACATGGTGCATGTTTAACCCCTGGATGGTTCGTGATGGATTTGCAAACTGGAAAACACCTATGATAGATTTTCACACTAAAGATAGCTTACTTAATGATTCCTTGACTTCAATTGGGTGATTTCTTAACATTATTCCTTAGGGTGTTGGAATTATCTTAAAAACAAGAGAAACGTTCTTCATGATGGCCACATGGAAAGGTTTGCTTGCATGGAGAACACCCTAATTGGGAGAAGCGTTGTGCATCTTGGAGGACATCAACCCCTAGACAACATGCACTATACTTATGATATATTACCACCATGGGCCTAATGGTTAATAACGTGTGTTTTCTTGCAAGAGGTCACAAGTTCAAATACAAAGGGGGGTAGGGTATGTATACCTCCGTATACTTTAGCAGTAAAATACTTGTGTGAAGGAACCCCTTATCCCACAAGATTAGATATATATATAAAATTGGTGTTGGTGAATGTGAGATACTTAGTGTGTAAGGTTCCCGGATACAAATTGAGTGAGCCTAATGGTTAAGAACATGTGTTTCCTTCTTGAAGGTCACAGGTTCAAATCTAGAGGGGGTAGGGAGAGGCTCTCTTATCCCACAATAAAAAAGGTGTCATACACCAATTTGGTGTTTGGCTTGGCCCTGACCTTAAAAATAAATTATTATTATTATTATTAATATTATTAATCTCTATCGACTTTCACCATTGCTACCAAATTTGAGCTTGTTTACCTTTTAGTAAGAAAAGTGCATGGAGAGAGTCGGAATATCTTCTCAAATATTTCTGATATCGATCCCTTAATGTTCATAACCTTAATCACCTTCGTAATAGGTTTCTCTAACATTGTCACCTACCAAGAATACAAAGAAACCATCGAATTAAGGGAGAAAGCCGATGTTGGGAGGCCACATGTAGAGTAAATAACATCACCTTCTAGGGAAAACAATACACCAATCAAGTAAATTGCATCCCCTGCTCTCATGGGTTGCAACCACACTTCAGAGGGAAATCATATTGAACTATATTCAAGGGGTATATTTATTTGAAGCCGCCACAACCTTTCTGTGAACTAGAGCCTCTATAAGCTACCAGTGGCCATGATATACAACAATTATATTTTCAACAGATGCAAGAAATATGACATTTGACAGTAGAGCACATTTCAACATGATATTCTAGCATCGATATCCAACATCCATGATATATATATCAACTATAGATTCAGATAGGCATTAGACATATGGTTTTTCATAATTTTTCAAGCATAAATATTGACCTGCTGCAATAATGTTTTTGTCCACGTGACAAAAATCTTTCAAGGATCATGTAGGAGGACGGGTCCTAAGTTTGTTTTTTTTGTTAAACCCTAACCATGGAAAATTATATTAATAAAAATTGCAGTTGTGCCTGTAGCTAGATTACATCATAATTTTGTTTTAAAATTTTCAAACTAAAAATTATGACAACTACAATCCTATGACAGAGGATGTCTATGTCTTTACACAAAATTTATCAGTATTTTTAAGCACTATAATTGGGGAAAATTATATTAATAAAAATTGTAACCATGATTACATCACAATTTTGTTTCAAACCTTTCCAACCAAAAACTATGTCAACTACATTCCTATCTTAGAGTATGTCTATATATTTATGCAAAATTTTTCAATATTTTTTAACACTATATATTCTTTTTGAGTATGTATATTTCTATAGTTATTCATAACGCTAAAGATTTTTCTGGATAAACACGGTGTGCAAGGTTTCAAAACATCCAATGTTTCGAGTGGACACTCCACCCATCATCAGGAACATCAAAAGCTTGTATGAGCTCTCTATTCCACCATACGAGCTTATGATGTCCCTGATGATGGGTGGATTGTCCACTCGAAACATTGGACATTTCGAAACCTTGCACATGATGTTTATCTAGAAAAATATTTAGCACCATATATTCTATAATATAAAACAAGAATTCTAATTACCTTGAAAAACATGATACTTAAGAGAAGGCATGATGACTAGATGCTTCTTCTAGGTATGTACTTAGAAGATTAGAGTCCCACTTTACTATTTCCATGTCTTAGGAAAGATAGTGCACCATTTTGTATTCCTTTGGCTCACCCAAGTTGAATTAACTAACAATGTTTGATTAAAATCTCTAGATTGATCTATCTTTCTCAATTTTAGAAGTCTTATTACATTGGATATGCTCCTCATGGTTTATGAAAACTCTTCTAATTTCTCGAATCTCTTTGTAATCCATCAGGTCTACACAATAAACAAATCTCCAGCTAGTACCTAGTTCCCAATTCTACCTTCAATTTCCTTGCAACACATTCATGTCCCAAACAATGCATGTAATTCTCATGTTTCAGGACAAAGGGTGATTCCCAAAATACAAGTGAAAGCCAAAATACTGTGATTTAACTGGAGGAAGGACCAAGGGGCATCCAATTCTTCTAAAACTCGCACTAGAGGTGACCTTTGGGCTCAAGACGCTCCCTTTACTAGAATAACTCCAAGGAGGGGAGGCCTTTGAAAACTTATAGGAAATAAGAAACAACAAGCCAAACACAATCCTAATTAAACCAACATGGATTCTTGCCAAATCAAATAGAGTTGAGATAATAGCTTCCCACCAACGCATTCCAGGAAAAATGACCATGAGTCCCACTACGAGCATGGAAATTATTGTCCTTCAATTCAAAGTCGAGTGCATTCATGGCTCCAAACATGCAAAGGAGGGACTTATGTCTCTTATTATAGATAACCCAACGTTGAGTGTGAAGTTTAACTCTGTGATCCATGTAAAGGTTTAAATGCTTGAAACATGTCTTTGCACACATAGTTATGAATTAAGGAATATCATGTTGATTAATGGTGTCATTAATATTAAACACCCTCTCTTTTAAAGTTGAGGCTATATTTTCAAACTAGTTCGCTTCATAATTGTTCTCCTACAGAACATGGTCGAATGTGATTTTAGAGAAATTGATCGCCTCTTGTTTAACTCGATAATAATAAATGTTAAAAAATTATCAAGCAATACAAAATTAAGAATAACATGGTTGATGATTGCCTTTAAATCTCCCACCACAACTAACTATTGGATACAAATACCATTAACTATTTTCAAATCATGTCATAGGACATAAACTTATACTTAATTATTCGACAATATCCAAGACCCATCTAAAGAAAGTATCAATTATTCCTCTAGTATCAATGATTATTCCTCTAGTATCAATGATTGTTTTAGAATGTGTCGATTTTTTATAATTATTCAAAGTAAAAAATTAGATTCCAAAGAGACACTTCCTTGGATTAATAATGCAAATATTTCTTATTTATATACCGTGGGTTATTATAGATAAAATCAAGTTATTTATTAAAAGAGTTAGGAAAGTAAAAATTTCTAAAAAAAAAATTAATCAAAGGGATTTTTAGTTTTTAAGATACATTAAGTGAACGATTAAAAAATAAAATGAAAACTCATATATATAAATAGGTATTTATTATTTAAGTTAAATTAAGTTTAGACAAAAATAAAATAAAGTATAATGGTGAAATTAAAAGAATGAAAATTGATATATATAAATAATTATTTACTGTTAAGTTTAGACAAAAATAAAATAAAGTATAATGGTGTAAAAGAAAGAAGATGTTTTCACTTTTACAAAATACACTTTGTGTGATATCAAAGTTTAATGTTCTATTCAAGTAAGAGACATTAACATTGCTATTTCTCCAAATGATAAAAAAAAAATCATTAATGTTGATATAGCTAACCAATTACTAATCATCAAGTTAAGTGTAACTAAAAAGACAAGCTCTTGGGAAGAAGATAAAATAAATAATCTATCATTGAGAATTGATGACTATATTTTGTATCGCAGTTCAACATCAGATTTATAGTTGAAAAAGGCACTGACATAATTCTAGGTTCAATGTGGATGAAAACACAAGTACCTGCATCTTAGGCCTAAATAATTTTTTTTTTGACATTCTCCCACATGAAGAAGATAGTAACTAGGTGGGACATTACCATGGAAGCATGGTCAATAACACCCTCATCAAAAAACTTGAACGATGTATTAAAAATGATCTTTGAAGATAATGAGGAGCTAATACAAAAATTACAGGATTGCTAGGAAGTAGTTGACAAGGTTGTCACTCACAAATATAAAGAATTTTGTTTCCTTGAGAACGAAAGTCAAAGCTTGATCACACAAATTAAATATCTTGAAAATGATAAATAAGACCTTCAATATGAAGTGAATATACTACAATGTAAATTAGAAGATCATAGTAACAAGGCAAAAGACTTCAAGAGACAACTACGAGCATTGGAGGAAAAAAAAGTATGACTTACAAGAGAAGGATCAAGCATCAAGTTGACAATATGTTGTAGTTCAATGTGACCAAGAATCACAAGAGAAGGATGGAAAGAAACATTTCGAGAAAAAAATGTCAAAGAAAGAAAAGGAAATTAATTGTTTGAAGAATCATAGTCAAACCTTTCTTATAAAAGTAAAAAAGTAAAATGTAAGGATGTATCAAGTCCGAAAGTAGACAAAGATACATTCATGTATGCAAGTGAATTAAAAAAAAATTAGAAGTTGAAATTGAGGATCAAGAGACCTTAATAGAATTGATCGAAACTAAAAATCAAAGTGCTATTACTATTGAAGTTTTATTAGTGAAAAAACATCTAGAAGAAGAGTTAAAAAAAAACCAATAACAAGTCAACATCTATAGATTCAATGATGGTTGACTTTCCATTGATCACCGCTAATGATGTAGTTGACACACTAGTGAATAAAAAAATAAAATATCAACATGGCAACTCAAGTCTATAATGAAAATCTTAAACCAAAGATTAAGAAGAATCAACTTATCAGGGTACCTTATTGACACCCAAATTGCAGAAAAAGTTGCACACAAGAATCAATGTACCAATTTCAATGTTGTTATGACATATCAAAGCATTTGAAAATTAATACATTCTCAAATATATAACAAAAAATATTGAATCTAGACTCTTATCATCAGAGAGTTACAAAAAAAATCCATTTAGGATGGATGGATCCCTTTTTGATGTGGCAATGTTGTCCAAAGCTTCAAAACTCACATCGCCTCATGTCCTCAAGTTTATCAAGTAGGAAAAGGTTACACGAAGATGGATCATTCTATTAGAAGAATTGTTCTCTACCCATGATTTGAAGGCAAAGCATTTTTTAGTGAGGGAGGACTTGTAATATACCTAGGGTATATTATCACTATGTAATGATGTATAAACATTTATATTGTAACATTAGTAATATAATTCATTATTATATTAATGGTGTAATAGTGATAAGTCACACACTTTTCCAAAAGATGGGACTTATCACCCTCTATGTGTATTTATATACACGTTCATTGTACTCATCAATGATCCAATCCCATATATTCATATAATTAATTATTATTATTTAATATGGATATATGGGATTTATTTATGTGTTCATGATGATTTCATGAAGTGAACTATCAAGTTTTCTTCACAACATGGGGTAGCTTGGATTCTTGTATGAAGTCTTGGAGTTAGCACAAGTATGCCTAGGTTGCAACAATGTCCATGCAAGGGGAGTGGACCTAGTGGAGTTCATGGCTCATGGGGATTGATGGAGCCTCTGGAGGATTGTAGGAGGAGTGTTGAACACACCTCATGGAGTTCCCTTATATTTGGAGCCTTGCTTGTGGATGACAACACCTTGTAGCTTGACATGTTTACCTTTGGAGTGTAGTGCTCCACTTGTGTGAGCCTACATGAGATTATTGTAGGTTGCTTGTAAGGGAATTGGTCCATACTATATTCTTGGTCTCCCTTATATCCCACATATATATAGGACAATGAGATTCCTTTCATAATAGTCACCATAATATTCTCTTTTTACTTTACTTCTTGGAGTGATTCATTAGGGTTCATGAGGAAACCCTAGGAGAAGTTCTAATGGGAGGAGGACGTCTTAGTTGGAGATTTCTATTATGAGTAATATTTACTCTTGGAAAGATGAAGACATTGGATATGATGATCAACTTATCATTATTATCCACTCTTTTTAGAGAAGTGACTAGGAAGAGTGCATTAGTCATCCTCTCTCTCTCTCTCTTGTATATTCATTTGTACTCTCTCTCTCTCTCTGAGTTTCCAAGGTTTCTTGATGTTCTTGGAGCATCTTGAAGTCTATAGTTAGGGTTTCATCCCTTGGATATTTTGATATTAGGGTTTAATATGAAACCCTAGGTTGTATTTTTTGAAAATGAATAAGAAAAGGAGGAGACATCTTTCCTTCGAGGACTAGCTTGATTGATTTGTGTTTGTTGGATATCCTTGGTTGAGCTAACATTTTTTGTTTTTTTATTTAGCTAGGATTTTGGATATTATTCATATTAATGAAGTTTTCAAYTATCAAATACTTGTGTAAATTGCATATTTCATTTTCATCCATCTATGTTCTTCATGGTTTGTAATTTGTATCTATATATGTCTTGCTAATTTGACATAAATTAAGGGAAATTAYGTTAAGTGATTTAACATTGTAATTAAGGAATATAAGGGTTGTTTTGTTGTTGTAATTAATACTATAAATAAGAGTTTTCATATTTAATCTATGCATGATAATATTTTCCTTGAGGGATGAAACTTATAASAACACTAAATGGTATATTTTCTCTTGGATTGCCTAGAAGTTTAGGGTTAAAGATTGAAATATTGTCTGCTATCGATGTTTTTTCTTTTTTTTTTTGTATTTCATAACAAACATAAGGATGAATTCATAGGGTTAGATATTAGAAACCTCTAGTTAAGAGATAAAAAAATTGAATTCCAAATTCCGAGAAATTTCCACAACTGGAATGCAATCATCTTATTCTCATTATCCTCTTATTGAGGAGTATAAATTAGGATAAGGAGTCGTGTTAGCTCCTTCATCTTGTACTTTATATATTTTTTTCTTGTCATCTCTTTATATAATCTTTCAACTTTTGAAATTCTATTTTACTTAACCATATTTAGGATGTCAACCTTTCTTGCCATTGTAGTTTCAATACTTGTTATTTTATCTTCCAGCTTGAACACCTTAAATTCGACATATTCATTATCTTATTTTTTCAAGCATGAGCCTTCAGAAGCATTTGCAATAGTCACATTTAGATTACATATATACATTACGGGATAGGGTTATGTAGGGTCTAGGCTAGGGTCTTAGGACCATACCCTTATCCATGCTACCCAATTTTCAAGGATGCAAGAGTGATCTCCCTAAGTGTTGTGCTCAATTTATTTTAGACACATAAGGCTAAAAGATGATCTAATTATGGTCTCAATTATGATTATGGGGAATTTGATATACCCTAGGATATATGAAAGATCAAACCCATAAAAAAATTGTATAATATGAAATCACTTGTCATGTACCAATAGAGGTGTATAAAGGCATGCTATGATGAACTCACCTATTTTGTATTCCCATTTTCTTCTCAACCATAATTTTACTCATTGAGAAATAGATCTACATGTTTATATACATTGATGCATGTCTCTAACCTGAATAACTACTTGATATAAAATAAAGAAAAAATAAAATTTGGGGTCTCTCCCCTGGAATGCTAATACATAATTATTATCCAAAAAATAGTAAAAATATATTTACCTATATCTCTTATTTTCAACACCTTTTGAATCTCTTCAAATTGAGATTCCCATCAAAAGTTATTCAAATTTTAAGTTGGCATACCTTTAAATCTTTGATTTTGGGTCTACTCTACTCGCGGGAATTGCACCTATTACAACTTCACCAATTCTAATATTTTGTTGATAAAATAGTTACAAGATGTAATTTGATATGTCCTCTTTAGGTTCACATTTCTCCCATGCAACTTGGACCTTAAAAGAGAAATTTATAGTGAAATTACCAGAACCTATTGTTTCTTCCCTATTTTATGAGAGCAAACTTGTAAAGATTGCCAGTTCACCAAGATTTCACTAACATATATGAATTTTAGGCCTAGAACACCTTGATTCGTCTTATGTCCAATCTTAAAAGTGGTACTTAATTTTGACCTCATACTCTTCATAGGTGATTTTTTTTCCTAAACCACATGTTTTAGCCTAGTTTGAGGACAAGCCAAAGCCCTAACTTGTACAATTTGTAACTCCGAAAATAGTGAAAAAGATTTTGAAATTTTGGATAGAGTACTTTGTTATTTCTTCTTTCGAAAATCACAAGTCCCATGCCAATCCAATATTTAAAAAAAATTTAGAGAGAAAATGGTAAGATGACTCTTTTGAATGAGACAAACCAAGGATCATCCACTCTGATACCAAATTTTGTGTACCAAATAGCCAAATAAGATTTTAAAATACCCAAGTCAATAAGGCCATGTCTAAATCAATTGAAGGTGAATGAATAAGAAGCCTTTTCAAGGGGGAAGCCTCCTATCAAATGCACAAGATAATATGACCATTCAAATGAGTCTCCTTGATGAATATATATGAGGCAAAGAGGACTATAAAGAAATACTAATAACAATAATGATTGTAATAATAATGAATGAGGGTTATGGTTAGGGACTTCGCACAAAAATTGCATATTTCTATAATCCTTAAAAATCAACAACAAATAACAAGTTTCTTTGAAGACTGCTACATACACATCTTTCTTATAATTATAGTAGACACATAATTCCATGACCTCCATATTATGAAATTGGGTCCCAATGATTGTACTTTATAGAAGAAACTTCCTTCAAACATCCTTTTAAGTTTTCTTCCACTCTAATATTCCATGCTAATTCTAGATCTTTAGTTTCTCTAATGGGTTTCAAGGACCCTTGTTTTTTCCTTTGACAAATTATTGTCTAGTCTTCAACTTTGTCATTGTTGCAATTTGATCAACTTTGTTGTGCCACTTGAATTTAGTCTCTTTGATACAATGTGAACATTGTTTATGATAGTGGCCTTCCATTGCTACAAACTTCACTTATCACTTGTGTTATCACACTAAGTTTCCTTGGGTTTTTAGCCTTTAGTTTTATCTTTTCTTAAGCTTTAGATTTTAATTTTTTAATTTGACCCTTTCAAAAGTGTGTTTGTTAGGACCCCTTGATAAATAAAGTATTGAGTCATGACTTGTGTTTTAATCCTCAATCAAATTTGGACTTAGGACCATTTTGTTCATGACTTAATCCCCCTCATGACTTGTCACCAGGATCGATTCACTCCATGAATATCTTGATTTGACAAGCCATTTTCCTCACTCATGACTTTGTAGCCCTGCCTTGTTGTCCTTTGCTTACCTGTCCAATCATTTTTTGAAATGAAGCGCTCCCCACTCATAAAGAGTTTTCGTAGCACCTTTCCCATTCATCATATTCCACCATGATTTAGGATTACAACGTTGATGTCATCTTCCTTGTTTTCAGCGCCAGTAGTTGGTTAAAAGATGCCTTCAATATCTAGTATTTACGAGCTCTGATAACGGTTTGTGATTTTTGAAAAACACAAGATTGTTGCGTTGCGAAAACTCCAAGTTTTGACCAGTCGACAATAGTGCTACCAGATCCGATGATGAGGTAGATTCAAAGGCCGGGATGCTCATGAATTGATCTAGATTTTATGAGCAAAACTAAATGAATATAGATTATTAACAGATTCTTAGCACAAAATAATAGAGATATAGTAAAATTGGTTTTCTATTCAATAATGAAATAAGTTGAAACTGTAAAATGCAGCGGAAACAAGCTTGCTCGAATGGTGGTGGCTTATCTCTGAGAAGAGATGTGATGGCTGCGTTCATTCGAAAGAATCACATTTCAATGAGGCTCTAAAGGCCTTTTTACAATAAAAAATAATGCCAAAAAACCCTAGGCATCCAAAAACCTAACCCTAGGAGATGAAGCACCAAAATTCATGTGGGCCTCGTTTGGGTAAGTTAGTACATCAACTTCCCGAGGTCGTAAATTTTGCATATGATCTTCGTTTTAGGCGTGTGATAGCCAATTGGAAAGGTATCGCAGAGAATATTAATTTTGGGGGCTCAATCATGCCTTCAGCTATAATTGAGGAGCTCAATCCTGAAAAACCTTCATTTAGGCCCTAAAAATGGCCCCGAAAGTTAAAACTGTTAAAAATACTAAATTGCCAAAATTGTCAGAAAACTGTCTTGAGCTAGTTGGAAAAGGTGGGTGGCCACCGATATCCATCTGGATCAATCCTCCCTCCATGGGAAGTAATGGTATCCATTGCGTTGAGGTCCCCCATTAGATGAGGAAATTTCTGCTGAATTTGGCCCAGGGTGAGCCACTTGCCTTGGTGCAAGAGCTGCCCTGCTTTGACGACTCGATAAATTTGGATCCTTTGTTGTCGAGTGCCCTTGATCTGTGTGTCCACAATCTGATGATTGGATGCCTGTTGTATGCAGTCAGGGTTGAGCTCTGTTGGTGTCAATTGTTCTGCTACTTCTAAGGTGTCCAATAATGGTGGGAAATAAGGGCGAAGAAGATCCACGTTGAACACTGGGTGCAAGCCAAGGAAAGGAGGAATGTTGAGCTCAAAAGAATTATCCCCGACAACCTTGGTGATAGTGTATGGCCCATAACAGAGTGGGATAAGCTTCTTATGGGGTCCTGTAAGGCATTCTTTCTGCAAGTGCAACCAAACTTTGTCGCCCACCTAGAACTTATGTGGCACTCGATGTTGATCATGGCACTGTTTGTAATTGTCATTGGACTTCTGTAGGATATCCTGAACCTGTTGGCGGATGTGATGGATCTTCTCAATGAACCAGGTGGCTTTGTCAGCTTCAATTGGAGCAGGAGATGAGTCGGTCGAGGTGACTGTAAGGGGAAGTGCAACATCTATGGGACCCAATGGTTGGAATCCCAACCCCACCTGAAAGGGGCTGTGGCCGGTTGAGCTATGCAGGGCTCAATTGTAGCTATGTTGGACATAGGGAAGTCTCTCATCCCATGTGCGAGCATTCTTTGAATTATACATGCGAAGGATATGCACAATCATTCGATTTACAACCTTGTTTGGCCATCTGTCTGGGGGTGGAAGGCCATGGATTTGGTGAGCTTGGTGTACAGTAGTGACTAGAGGCTCGACCAAAATGTGCTGAGAAATCTACTATCTCGATATGAGATAATGGTTTGTGGTATTCCAAAATGTACCCAGACTCGTTCAAAGAAGAGCTTGGCATTGGCCTCTACTGTGATGCTCTTCTTGCAGGCAACCAGAATCACCATCTTAGAAAAGTTATCAACAACCACAAAAACACAGTCATTTCCCCACTTGGTGGATGGGAGGCCCGACATGTAATCCATCGAGATGGATTCCCATGGTCTTTCAAGAGTAGGAAGAGGGGTGTACATGCCCTGTTTCTTAGTGGTTGGTTTGGAAATAGCACATGCAGTGCAGGACCTGATATACTTGCTGACCTTCTGTCAAAGTTTCGGCCCGTAGAAATGTTTTTGTAGCATCGCCACTGTCTTTTCGACACCGAAGTGTCCTGCCACTTGACTGTAGTGGGCTTCCTAGATCAGCTTCACTCACTCACTTGATGTAACACAGATATGGCCCAGACGACACAACAACCCATCCTGAAGATGGAAATTATCGACAATTGCGTTCACACCCAACATTTGGTAACTGGTGGTGAAGTCAGGGTATGTCTCATAGATTTGGGGCCATCCAGATGTCTCATGGCCGCAAGATTCTAACACTGTGGTGAGTGCCATGACTGGCAGTCTGCTGAGGCAATCCGCGATGCGATTAGTGCTTCCTTTTTTATACTTGATGTTGAGGTGGAATTGATGCAAGTATGTGGACCACTTTTGATGGCGGTCATTCTGTAATTTTCCTTGTGTCTACATGAACTGCAGTGGATTATGATCAGTGTGGATCACTGTCTCCTTCCCAAGAATGTAATGTCTCCACTGGCGGCGTGCTTGCACAATGGAGTACATTTATTTGTCATAAGTAGGATACTTACGAACAATATCTGACAATGTCTCACTATGATAGGATACAGGGTGGCCATGCTGAGTGAGAACGACACCCACAACATAGTCTAAAGCATCTGTCTTGATCTCAAAGAAATGTTGCAGGTATGGTAGTGAAAGTACTGGGGCTGAGCACAAGCACTGCTTCAAATCATCAAACTCTTGTTGTTGGGACCGGCCCCTCACAAATGTTTCCTTACCACCACCCCTGTTTATTTGGATGAGGGCCCATGCAATATGGGAGAATCCCAACACGAACCTGCGATAGAAATTGGCAAGGCCTAAGAAGCTCCAGAGCTCAGTGAGTGTTGTTGGGGCTGGCTAGTCACGGATGAATTGGATCTTGGCTGGATCCACATGTACGCCATGCTGATCAATGATGTAGCCCAGGTAATGGACCATGTCCATGATGAAGGAGGATTTTTCCAAGTTGGCGTATAACTTGTGCTGTTGCAGGGTGTGAAGAACCTGCTGAATATGCTGCAAGTGTTCGGCCCAAATCTTGCTGTAAATTAGAATTTCATCTAGATACACTACTACAAAACTATTGGTAAATGGTCGCAGGATATCGTCCATCATCCTCATGAAAGTGGATGGTTCATTTATCAAACCAAAGGGTATGACCAACCATTCAAAAATGCCTTCCTTTGACTTGAAGGTGGTCTTCCATACATCTGTCTGTTCTATCAGGACATGGTAGTAGCCATACTTCAGATCAATCTTACTGAAGTATTTGGCCCCCGTGAGTTGATCAAGGAGGTCATAGATTCGGGGAATCAGGTACCGGTTTCTGACTGTGATTTTATTCAGAGCCCGATAATCAATACAAAGTCGCCAGGTTCCATATTTCTTTTGTACCAACATGATTGGGCTCCCTCAAGGTGATGAGATGGGGTGAATGTGCCCCTTGTGGAGCATTTCTTGGATCTGTAACTTGATCTCCTCATTCTCTAACAAAGAGCGACGATAGACTGGCCCATTGGGAAGTGGTGCACCGGGGGTTAGATCGATGGGGTGCTTGACCTAGCAGTGCAGAGGTACCCCTGTAGGTGAGGATAATATATCCGAGTATTCTTCCACAACCTTATCTACTTGCTTTTGTTGTGTGGAGAGGTTGGTCACAGAGACCCTGGATGTGGATGTGATCTTTCGCTTATTCTGAGAGCGAATCACAAAGAAGACAAACTTCCCCATCTAAGAGATGACCTTCCTGCATTGCTTAGCAGAGATCAAGGAAATAGCACTAGGTGGGACTGCCTCAGGTATCCTGTACAATTTCCTGTTCAAAGTAATAATAACACTACGAGGCCTAGACTCATATACAACATGATGCTTCCATAAATAAGGTTGGCCCAAAAGAGCATCACAAAATTCGAGAGTAGCAACGTCACACAATACCTTTTGTTTGAAGGTCTTGATGTCGTATGATAGTCAACATTGTTGGCTGACACAAAGATTGCTTCCTTGGCGGAGCCATCCAATGGTGTAGAGTTGTGGGTGCAGCGTTGTTGGCAGGGCCAGCCGCTTGAAGACCTCTACTAAGATGAGGTTCTTCTAGCTATCGCTATCAACAATGAAGTGCAGTGGGGTGCCTTTTACCCACATATATGAATGGAAGAGGCGTTCTCCTTCTTCTGTCTTGTCTGGTTCACCAGGCTGGAGCTTGGTGGTAGAAAAAATGGCACTGGGTTCCATGTCAATGATTTGTCTTCCCCTTTCTAGTTCTATACCAGAGTAAGAATCCACATATGATTCAAAGGATTTCACTTTGGCGACCAACGACTGTTTCAAGCAGTAGTCAACAGTGTTATGCCAAGGGCTCTTATGGAAGTCACACCACTTCACGGTATCTTTCTTTGTCTTTACGCTGTCGTTCTTTGCTTGTGGCTTGGACTAGTAGTCCTGATACTGTCCATATTTGATCTATCCTTTATTCTGTGGGTTGGGACCACCCTTTTCTGGCTTTTGTTGTGAGGGGTTCCCAGGCCCAAATTTCCGCGTATTTTATTTGAGCTTTTACTCAATTATGACAACATATCAGTAGGCCACTCCCAAGGATGAGATGTCCAGAAATTCCATTTCATTCTTTATGTATCTATGTAGAGCACCGTGATACTTGAGCACTAGATGTCTCTCTGAATCTTTGATACCCATCTTGGTGCGCAAGGTATGGAAGATAATTGTGAAATCTGGCACTTCTTGGTCTCTTTCTTGCCGCAGTGTGGTCCATTTGGTATACAGGTCATCGTAACTTCCGAAAGGGTAGTATTGTTCCTTAATAGCATCCCTAAAGGATTCCCAGGTGGTTGTGACTGAAAATAGTGAGGTTTCCTCTATTTCCTGTTGCTCATAGAAGGTTTCCCACCAATCTTTGACACAGGGAATGATCTTTTCTCTATTCGAGAAGTTATGGACAAAAAAATACCCTTATAGGAGATTTAACCACTTGTGTACAACATCTGCATCTATATGAACTTCAAATATAGGGATATCGGAGTTTATTTGTACCTTGAAGGGGGTGGCGCCTCCGTTCAAAGAATATGCGTCGCCTGTTGGTAGTCACTGAAGGATATGCGCGAAACTATCCATCATATCGTTCCTCTGTTGCGTGAGGGCTTCCTCAATCAACAGTTTGAAAGGATATCTTGTCCTGTCATATTTATTTTCTCCTACCATGAGAGGTCACTTGGGCATGCGAGAGATTTTGTCCTCAAGAGAAACAAGCTCAAGACCCAACTCTTTGTACTCTGACCTCATTGGGGACATGCATTAAGATGACAAGGAGAAGACTGCTCTGATACCACTGATCCAAATTTTATGAGAAGAATGAAATGAATACAGATTATTAATAGATTCTTAGCACAAAATAACAGAGATATAGTAAAACTCATTTTCTATTCAATAATGAAATAAGCTGAAACTGTAAAATGCAGCGGAAACAAGCTTGCTGGAATGGTGGCGACTTATCTCTGAGAAGAGATGTGACGGTTGCACTCATTCACAAGAGGCACATTTCAATGAGGCTCTAAAGGAATTTTTACAATTAAAAATAATGCCAAAACCCTAGGCATCCAAAAACCTAACCCTAGGAGATGAAGTTCCAAAAGTCATGTGGGCCTCGTTTGGGTAAGTTAGTACATCAACTTCCCGGGGTCGTAACTTTTGCATACGATCTCCATTTTAGGTGTGTGATAGCACATTGGGAAGGTATTGTCGAGGATATTCATTTTGGGGGTTCAATATTTCCTTTGGATATCTTTGAGGAGCTTTATCCCGAAAAACCTTCTTTTAGGCCCTCAAAATGGCCCCAAAAGTTAAAACTGCTAAAAATAGTAAATTGCCAAAATTGCCAGAAAACTGTCTTGAGCTAGTTGGAAAAGGTGGGTGGCCACTGATATCCATCTGGATCAATCCTCCCTCCTTAGGAATCAATGGTCTCCATTGCGTTGAGGTCCCCCATTAGATGAGGAAATTTCTGTTGAATTTGGCCCAGGGTGAGCCACTTGCCTTGGTGCAGGAGCTGCCCTGCTTTGACGACTCGATAAAGTTGGATCCTTTGTTGTCGAGTGCCCTTGATCTATGTGTCCACAATATGATCATTGGATTCCTATTGTATGTAGTCATGGTTTATCTTTGTTGGTATCAGCTGTTCTGCTACTTCTGAGGTGTCGAATAATGGTGGGAAATAAGGGCGAAGAAGATCCACGTTGAACACTAGGTGCAGGCCAAGGAAAGGAGGAATGTTGAGCTCAAAATAATTATCCCCCATGGACTTGGTGATAGTGTATGGCCCATAATGGAGTGGGAGAAGCTTCTGATGGGGTCCTATAAGGAATTATTTCTGCGAGTGAAACCAAACTTTGTCGCTCACCTAGAACTTATGTAGCACCCGATGTTGATCATGGCGCTGTTTGTACTTGTCATTGAACTTTTTTAGGATATCCTGAACCTGTTGGCAGATGTGTTGGATCTTCTCAATGAACTGGGTGGCTTTGTCAGCTTCAATTGGAGCAGGAGATGAGTCGATCGAGGTGACTGTAAGGGGAAGTGCAACATCTATGGGACCCAATGGTTGGAATCCCAACCCCACCTGAAAGGGGCTGTGTCTGGTTGAGATATGCAGAGATCGATTGTAGCTATGCTAGACATAGGGAAGGCTCTCATCCCATGTGTGAGGGTGCTTTGAATTATACATGCGAAGGATATGCACAATCATTCGATTTACAACCTCGGTTTGGTCATCTGTCTGGGGGTGGAAGGCCGTGGATTTGGTGAGCTTGGTGTCCAGCAGTGACCATAGGCTCGACCATAATGTGCTGAGAAATATACTATCCTGATCTGAGAAAATGGTTTGTGGGATTCCAAAATGTACCCAAACTCGTTCAAAGAAGAGCTTGGTAGTGGCCTCTGCTGTGATGCTCTTCTTGCAGGCAACTAGAATCGTCATCATAGAAAAGAGATCAACAACCACAAAAACACAGTCATTTCCTCGCTTGGTGGATGGGAGGCCCAACATGTAATCCATCGAGATGGATTCCCATGGACTTTTAGGAGTAGGAAGAGGGGTGTACATGCCCTGTTTCTTAGTGGTTGGTTTGGCAATAACGCAGGCAATGCAAGACCTGATATACTTGTTGACCTCCTGTCGAAGTTTTGGGTAGTAGAAATGTTTTTGTAGCATCTCCACTGTCTTTTCGACACCGAAGTGTCCTACCACCCGACTATAGTGGGTTTCCTAGATTATCTTTGCTCACTCACTTGATGGAACACAGATATGGCCCAGACGACACAACAACCCATCCTGAAGATGGAAATTATCGACAACTACGTTCACAGCCAACATTTGGTAGGTGGTGGCGAAGTCAAGGCATGTTTCATAGAGTTGGGGCCATCCAGATGTCTCATGGTTGCAAGAGTCTAGCACTGTGGTGAGTGCTGCGACTAGCGGCTGCTAAGGCAATCAGTGACGCGATTGGTGCTTCCTTTTTTATACTTGATGTTGAGGTGGAATTGCTACAAGTATGTGGACCACTTTTGATGGTGGTCATTCTGTAATTTTCCTTGTGTCTGCATGAATTGCAGTGGCTTATGATCAATGTGGATGACTGTCTCGTTCCCAAGAATGTAATGTCTCCACAGGCGACAGGCTTTCACAATGGAGTACATTTTTTTGTTGTAAGTAGGGTACTTACGGACAATATATGACAATGTATCACTATGATAGGCCATAGGGTGGTCATGCTGAGTGAGAACGACACCCACAACATAGTCTGAAGAATATGTCTCGATCTCAAAGGGATGTTGTAGGTATGTTAGTGAAAGTACTAGGGCTGTGCACAAGCGCTGCTTCAAATCATTGAACACTTGTTGTTGGGACCGACCCCACACAAATTTTTCCTTACCACCACCCCTGTTTATTTGGATGAGGGCCCATGCAATATGGGAGAATCCCAACACGAAACTTTGATAGAAATTGGCAAGGCCCAAGAAGCTCCAGAGCTCAGTGAGTGTTGTTGGGGCTGTCCAGTCACGGATGACTTGGATCTTGGCTGGATCCACATGTACGCCATGCTGATCAATGATGTAGCCCAGGTAATGGACCCTGTCCATGCTGAAGGATCATTTTCCCAAGTTGGCATATAGCTTCTACTGTCGTAGGGTGTGCATAACCTGTTGAATATGCTGCAAGTGTTCGGCCCAAGTCTTGCTGTAAATTAGAATGTCATATAGATACACCACTACAAAAGTATTGGTGAATGGTCGCAAGATATCATCCATCATCCTCATAAAAGCGGCTGGAGAATTTGTCAAACCAAAGGGCATGACCAAGCATTCAAAAAGGCCTTCCTTTGACTTGAAGGCGGTCTTCCATACATCTGTCTGTTCTATCGGGACCTGGTGGTAGCCATACTTCAAATCAATATTACTGAAGTATTTGGCCCCCGTGAGTTGATCAAGGAGGTCGTGAATTCGAGGAATCGGGTACCGATTTCTAACTATGATTTTATTCGGATCCCAATAATGAATACTGAGTCGTCAGGTTCCATCTTTCTTCTGTACCAGGATGATTGGGCTCCCACAAGGTGATGAGCTAGGGTGAATGTGCCCCTTGTGGAGCAGTTCTTGGATTTGTCGCTTGTTCTCCTCATTCTCTAACAAAGAGTGATGATAGACTGGCCCATTGGGAAGCAATGCATCGTGGGTTATATCGATGTGGTGCTTGACCTGAAAGTGTAGAGATACCCATGTAGGTGAGGAGAATATATCCGAGTATTCTTCCACAACCTTATCTACTTGCTTCTGCTATGTGGAGAGGTTGGTCGCAGAGACCCTTGATGTGGCTGTGATCTTTCGCTTATTCTAGGAGCTAATCATGAAGAAGACAAACTTCCTCATCTGAGAGATGACCTTCCTGCATTTCTTAGCAGAGATCAAGGAAATAAAACTAGGTGGGACTGCCTCGGGTATCTTGTACAATTTCCTGTTCAAAGTAATAATAAAACTATAAGACCTAGACTCATATACAACATGACGTTTCCATAAATAAGGTTGGCCCAAAAGAACATCACATTCTTCGAGAGGAGAAACATCACATAATACCTTGTCTTTGAGGGGCTTGATGTCGTACGACAGTCGACACTGTTGGCTGATGTGGAGATCGCTTCCTTGGCGGAGCCATCTAATGGTGTAGGGTTGTGGGCATGGTGTTTTTGGCAGGGCCAACTGCTTGATGACCTCTGCTGAGATGAGGTTCTTCTAGATACTGCTATCAACAATGAAGTTTAGTGGGGTTCCTTTTACCCACATCTATGAATGGAAGAGGCGTTATCCTTCTTCTAGCTCATCTGGTTCACCAGGCTAGAGCTTGGTGGTAGTAACGGTGGCACCGGGTTCTGCATCAATGATTCATCTTCCCCTTTTTGTTTATGGCTCAAAGTCAGAATCTGCATCTGATTCAGAGGCTTTCACTTCGACCACCAACGACTGTTTCAAGCGACAGTCAGTAGTGTTAGTCCAAGGGATCTTATGGAAGTCACACCACTTCCCGATATCTTTCTTTGTCTTTTTGGTGTCCTTATTTTCTTGTGGCTTGGACTGGTAGTCCTGATACTATCCATCTTTTATCTATCCTTTGTTTTGTGGGTTGGGGCCACCCTTTCCTATCTTTTGTTGTGAGGGGTTCCCAGGCCCAAACTTCCGCATCTTTTGTTTGAGATTCTGCTCAATTTTGACGGCATATCGGTAGGCCACGCCCAAGGATGAGATGTCTAGAAATTCCATTTTAGTTTGGATGTATCTATGCAGAGAACCATGATACTTGAGCACCAGATGTCGCTCTGAATCTTTGATACCTAGCTTGGTGCGTAAGGTATGGAAGATATTTGTGAAATCTGGCACTGCTTGGTCTCTTTCTTGCTGCAGTGTGGTCCATTTGGTATACAGGTCATTGTAACTTCCAACAGGGTAGTATTGTTCCTTAATAGCATCCTTGAAGGATTCCCAGGTGGCCATGACTGAAAATAATGAGGTTTTCTCTGTTTCCTATTTCTCATAGAAGGTTTCCCACCAATATTTGACATGGGGAATGACTTTGAGGAGCGAAAAAGTAATCTTTTATCTATTCGAGAAGTTATGGAAAAAAAAATACCCTTCTAGTAGATTCAACCACTTGTCTACAACATCTGCATCTATACGACCTTCAAATATAGGAATATCTAAGTTTATTTGTTCCTTGAAGGGGGTGACACCTCCATTCGAAGAAGATGCGTTGCCTGTTGGTAGCCGCCGAAGGATTTGCGTGAAACTATCCATAATATCATTCCTCTGTTGCATGAGGGCTTCCTTAATAAATAGTTTGAAAGGATCTCTTGTCCCGTCATCTTTATTTTCTCCTACCATGAGAGGTCGCCTAGGCGTGCATGATATTTTGTCCTCAAGAGAAACAAGCTCAAGACCCAACTCTTTGTACTTTGACCTCGTTGGGGACATGCATTAAGATGACAAGGAGCAAACCGCTCTGATGCCACTGATCCAAATTTTATGAGCGGAATGAAATGAATATAGATTATTAACAGATTCTTAACACAAAATAACAGAGATACAATAAAACTGGTTTTCTATTCAATAATGAAATAAGATGAAACTGTAAAATGCAGTGGAAACAAGCTTGCTGGAATGGTGACGACTTATCTTTGAGAAGATATGTGACCGCTGCGCTCATTCACAAGAAGCACATTTCAATGAGTCTCTAAAGGCATTTTTACAATAAACAAGAATTTCAAAAACCCTAGGCATCCAAAAACCAGGGATGATTTTAGGGGCTAAATTTCGCTCATGGGCTAATTTTCCATGGTTTTTCCAAAAACGAGATTCGCTATTTTAAAAATGATTCACCCAAATTCTATAGGATAAAATCATTTTACCTTAAAAATCGCTAAAATTTTA
>ML832714.1:80059-91807 GCA_009831015.1 Picea engelmannii
GGTAAGAAAGATATCTCATGGGAACATTTCATTATTTCTTCTCATTTTAAGGTTGATATAGCAACTACTCCTCAGTCGTAGATAACAAGCCCTTCACCATCCACCAGTGCTTCTAAAGAAAGTACAAGCAAAAAGAGAAAGAGCAGACCTCCTGTTCAAGATCAAGAGGCCATCATGGAGGTTGCAAGAACTGAGGAGGAGGCTTATCATTCTCCACTGAGAGAACTTTCACCCCCTCCTCCACCAGAGTTAGAAGAAGTCCCTTCTACTACTAAAACAACAACAAAGAAAGGGAAGAAGCTACACTTCTCCTGATCTCCTCCAACAACTAGTACCAAGGTCAAGATACCTTTCACAAGATCATCAACTCCTAAAGAGGTTGTTGAAGAACAATCCCTACCAAAATCCTCTATCCTACAAAAGAAGAAAGGTAAAGGCATTGTAAAGCCTGTGGAGCATAAAGAAGAAACCCTTGTACAAAAAAAGAAAGATAAGGGCCAAGGCATTGGAAAGCCTGTGAAGAAGAAATAAGAAACCACTGTGCAAAAGAAGAAAGATAAAGGAAAATGTATCAAGAAGCCTAATGAGATAGACAATGTAATTCCTATGCAGTAGGAAGAGGAGACCATGAAAAATCCTGTTGAGACTGTTCACATCACTACTCCACCTGACAACCAGACAATCAAAAGATTAATCAGGCAAATTAGGGATGATAGGAAGGAGGTGGCTCAGTTGAAATTAGAAGCCATGTATGACATGGTTAAGATGAAATAAATCATGGATGGCTATAGCCACACCCTTGACCTAGCGAGGTTTGCATCAAGAAAGGCCCAGGCTCTCCATAGGCATCTCAAAAAAATTTATAGGCAAAACAGAGACTTTCAGTCTTAGAACAAAAAGCTCAAAGCCAATCTGCAACATTTTCAAGATGAAGTGGCTCAAAGGAACTTGCAGGTAGTGGTTGAACCTGCTATTGAAAAGGAGAGACTAGAAGCCAAGCAAAGTATAGCTCCATCAAAGAAGCCTGTCACTGCTAAAAGGAAGAATCCTGTCGTGCCCAAGGAGGATCCTCCTTCTCCAAGAAAGAGTGTCAAGTTAAGTGTCAAGTTAATGAAGTAGCTGGTGAAAGGTGAGCTCCATTTTTGAATATGGTCCCTTTTTGTGAGGATAAACTATTGTTCAAACACTACCTCTTCGACCTATACAATATTCTAAGTGCTTACTATTCAGATTTTTTGTCTTTTTACAAATAATTAATCCCTTCGACAGTAATAGTGAAGACATTCCGTAGCACTATGGCGCTACAAAATAGTCTATTTTTGATGTTCCACTGGTTTTCTATCTACAATGCTATCAATTCACCTAAAGCTAATGGTACTGCCACTACCCGAAGTTGCTACCCATTCTGCACATGTCCAAGGTAAGGTGATGCATATTTTGATGGCGCTACCTAAAGTTTGATAGAACATACAGGTGGGCGCTACCTAATTTCTTGCAGAGATGAAGTTTTCACAGAGGCACACCAAAGTGGTGCTACTAAAATTCGCTACCTAAATTTTCACAGAGACTGAAGTCTACACAGAGGATACAAAGATTTGGCGCTACCTATTTTGCTACCTGTCTAGTTTTAAGGTTGTGCTAAAAAGTCTCATGAAATTTGGTGAAGGAACTACAAAGTGCGCTACTCAGAGTGCTACCCAAAGATGCTACCAACAGATACCAGGAATCCAAGAGGGTTGAGCTAACAACTTTTTGGATATCTGATGATGAAGAGAATTTCAGAAACAACAGTTGGCAACATGATGATAGCCACATGCCCCTAAAGGACACATGGGAAACAAGGAGTTTCACACCAAAGGGGGATCAGTTAGTTCAAATATTGGTTGGATTAGTCACCAACACTTTCCCACTTTATAGCATAGGTTGTTAGTCAAGTTGTTAGATGGAATAAATTCTTAGAGATTTTCATGGGAAGGAGGCCAGATCGTACCTCCAGTTGTTGCCTCCCTTTTTTTTATAAATAGATAGATGAAATGCTTCAGTAGGTTTGAATGGTTGAGCAAGGCTCCCTTATACTATAATATTTTGATGAAGTTACTGTGAACTGGTTATGTACTTGATTTGAGACATCTTGGTTAATAGAAATCAACTTCTCTTTCCAGCTTAATTGCTTATGATGCTAAAGTGTTCAGGTTTTGAATGATTCACATGAATGGTTTTGGTGATATTATGATGTATGTTTGATTATTATATTATCATGATGTTTCTTTAGTGTCCTTAAGTTCTGAACTCAAGAAGATCTTGTGTTAAGATTCTTTCTTCTTTAGGTTGTTTGCAGACCTGATGTTTACAACAACCCATACATTCCTCTCACTGAAGTCTTCCCTTTTTTCATACTTATTCCCAATTCCCGAAGAATGTTAGCCAAGACCTTTATTTCTCATGCATGCTAGCCCTGATTTCTAAGTTGGAACATTATCATCTTGAGTCTTATCCATTTGACCCCTCATAACTATTTTACATTCACATATAACCTGATGGGTATTGGGCTTGCCTTCCATGCAATCTGAAGGTAATTCCTAGTGCTAACAACTTGAATCCTATATATCTTGAAAACAAATTACTTTGAGTGCCTTCAATTTACCATAATTGTCAAATATATAGCATTGATTGATACATGTACAACAATGGGCATTAAAAATGGTTAGCAAGGGTATCGAAAAATTTGTATTTAAAACTTCAACTCCCTAATATGATGTTGTTAGGTTATTTATAGACTTAGAATTTAGTTAAGATCAACTTGGCCTAATGTGTCTTTAGGTAAAAGTTTGTTTCTTTAGTATGAATTAGTATGCATTTCTAGTTTTGTAATCCAACGATCATGATAGGTTGATATAGACATAAAGTGATACATTGGTTCATATCATCCTCGATACTAATGACTATATTGATCTGTGCCTTAACACATGATTGTTCCATGATCTCTATTTAAAGAGCATGGAGGGTCATTTGTTGAAGATCGATTATGAGAAACTCTAAAATATTTTTCTTTGGCATTAATATACTACCTCAACTGGTCATGTTGGTTGGAGTCATGGATTGTTTCCTTCTTTCAGGGCTTTAACCACATAAAAAAATTAGTGTATTGATATTTAATCTAGATGTATGAGTGATTACTTAAGGTGTTTAACATGTGTGGAATACCTTGTTTTTTCCAAACATGGTATCAGAGCTCATATGAAGACTCGCTCTCGTTGTTAGTTCAAACCTTCAACATGTGTCACCGAATGCATCATAATATTTATGGGTTCTACTATTTCTGTGCATTTCTAGGCCGAGCGAGTGGTTCCATCGTGTCCAAATAAATTCTTTTAGTTGGAAACACCTTTCATTTCACTTGAAAAAGGTTTTTGGTTGCCCAAGATATAATGGTTTTTGTCATATATAGAGGTATAAAGTTTCATTATGCCTTTTAAAAAAAATTACTATGTTAATCTTTAAGTTATTCAATTTTATTCCCAGGTTGATAGCCTTTCTGGTCTACATAATCTCTTTTCCATGCAATCTTGACAAATCATAACAGAGTGGAAAATGTTTTCTTTTATGTGTATGCACTTTGCTTTGTGCTTTATGAAAGCTCAACAAATAAAAACCAGAGAGAAAACTTACATTTTTCAGGCAAGCTAACTGACATCTAACCCCATTATTGTTAAGTTGCGATTTTTTTCAAAATTTAGTTTGTTTTTGTGTGCGGTCGTTTGAATTTTTTTGCAGGAAAAAACAAGGGTTTTTAGGGTAAGCATGCACTTTGAGACAAAAAAAAAAACCTTTTCCATAACATTTGATATATATTTTGCATTAATTCACTTGGTTGAAAGTTACTTTATTAAATCAGAGGTATTGAATCAAAGTTCTTCTTTTCATTAAGTTACTTTTTGAAAATGTTCATGCAACTTTGAGTAATCACATAACTTTATTGTAAATTGCATTTCACTCAAATTATAAAAGTGAATCATTATAAAGTAACTTTATTGTTCATTTTTAAGTTGTTTTTTGAATGCAACTTTAATTTGTAAAGTAAATTCATTGTAAAAGTGATTCTTATTTATTTTATGAAAGTGGGCCACTTCTTAAGTAATTTATTTGTAAAAGTGAGCTTACAAACAAAGTTAGAGAAGGAAGGGATTTCTTTTACTCAACAACCTCATTGTTCTTCCATCACCATGTGGGCCAACCTCTACTTGTCATGTGTCACTTTGGTTATATTTTATGTCTTTATTAAAAAGAGCATAAGTATGACATCTGAAGTCCATTTTCAATGTCATTTTTTTAACTGCATATTTTTTCGAGAGATTTCTATCCAAATAGTCATTTTTGTTGTTGAGACCATATTGCATGCATAATTTAATATGTATAGTCCAAGTGATGTTTTTCTTACCCATACCAAGTAATTCTCATGGAAATATCATATGCAATATGTACTATGAAGTAAAGGACTATACTGAATTACCTTAGGAAAAGAAAAAACACCCATTGATGCCACAAAGAAATCCAAATGGGATAATAAAAATTAATTTCTCTAAATCCCAATGATTTCTCTTGCATTGAAGATTATCTATCTAAGTTCAAAACACATATAATTTTACTTAAAGACTGTAAAATAAATATGAATGGTGACTGGTGTGTGTGTGTGTGTGTGTGTGTTATTCTCGCTAAGCTTGGTAGTGCATATTCTTTTTTTGTATCTACTTTTCACTCCACCAGAGAGGCTCTAGAGCTTCTTACATCACCCTCTCTTGAATATTTTTGTGATTCTTTTATTAGAGAGTGAGATAAGCTCTTGCATCTTGGATTGATCAACACTACAAGTACATATAAAAAAGTGTTGAAATATTGGCCAATACTGAGAGGGGGGCGGGGTGAATCAGTATTGATTCATTTTGAATATTTTTAATAATAATTAATTATTAAACTTATTAATCACAACAATTAATCAACAAGAATGTACTGAAAACATAAATTTAAATACAACAATAAAAATTACAAGTTTCAATTGTGTGAGAGACCAATCTCTCTTCTTCTGAGCACCAACTCAAGGAGACACCAATCCCCTGGTTTTAGAGCACCAACTCCTTTGTTCCAGAGCACCAACTCTAGGAAGCACCAAATCCCTCATTTCAGAGCACCAACTCCGTTGTTTCAAAACACCAACTCCCTTGTGAAACAAGCTTTAACCTACAGAGGAATGCAATCCTCCTGAGCTCCTCCCTACCAAACTCACTGCATAAAAATGTTTATAGTTTCTTTCTTGGACTCTACTCTTGATTTTGATATTCTTATGTATACTACATAGACACTTTATTTCCACCATAGTTTATGGTTTATATAGTGTTTCAATAGGTATGGATTTGAACCATTGTGTCTTTTAATAGTGAAACATTGCACCTCTTCATTTAATCAACATTAATGGTGACATTTATGTTTTATTAATATTTGATTTTAATTTTAAAATACTTCAAATCCCTTCTAAATTGTTTTATCATTTTATTCCTTCACGGATTATTTTCTTGTATTTGGATTTGAATTCTGCAGATAGGCGCTTCCTTAGATCATGTTTCCTTGTGACCACAAGCATGAAATCTTGTTCCTTTAGTGCTTTCTCTTTCCGCCCTTATTATTATACATATGACCATATTCAAATATCCGAGGGATTATTTACTTCTAGGCCATTGGAATTCTTAATCAACTCCTTTGCCTTATCATGAGACCGGTGTTGGAACCAAGTCCTCTAGACTTCGACCTTCGGGCTATCCTTGCATTCTTCCAGAGTTTGACCTGTCAAAGTGGTCATAAAGTATAGGTGACTAGTTGTTTCTGTTTAATGATAGTACCCCGTACATTATCCTTCCACTGTCTTAATCCAACGACTATGAATTAATTGAGTGTTGAGATGGATGACTATGAATTAATATGACGTGGCCATATTATGTCATGTATGTTGAAATAATGTAACTGCGGAGAGCATTCTTATTATTTTTTATTATTGGATTGAATCCCCATTGAGGATTAATCATGTCATTATTATTATTGTTATTGGATTAATCCCCATTGAGGATTAATCATGTCAGTAATTGTATAAGGACCAAATCCCCTTTTGCGGATTGGTCATCAGACAATTACAAAGTGCAGAATAAGAAGTCGGCCCCAACAATTATTATGGAAGACCCAGAATTAATTAAAGGTGGGTTTACCCACCCAGAGTGAGAGGTCGTCCCTACCAGTTGTGACCTTTCACATGTGCCAGTCTTGTATAAATAAGAGGCTAGCGCCTCACTTCAAACACACAACTCACTTGCTCATTTCTCTTATGAGGCAAGATGCAATTACCAGAGAGAGGAGGAGAAGAGTGGCGCATATCTTGGGGAGGAATTTCTGTATTGGTTTGAGTTATCTCTTGAACATTGTTTAAGCTATTTATGATAATGAAGTTTTGCTGGGTTTTCTTCCCCTAAAGGGTTTCCCAAGATAAATGTTGTGTCTCTTGTGAATGTGTATTTCTCAGTGATCTTGTTCTTATTATTCTCTTATCTATTGAAATGCAAAGAACTATAATAATGGCATAAACATTAACATGGTATTAGAGCCAACCTGAAGGAAGCACAATTTGCAAGAGGAAAAACGTCACTGTTACCATACCCAAAATTAGGGTTTTTCAAAAGTGAGTATTTTCAGCTCCCTAACCTCCTAGAAAGCTATGCCCTCCCCCAAGGATCATTTTGGCACTTAGAGCGCACCTTTTTAGTTGCTAGATCTCCCGAAAAGTGAAACCCTAGTTTCACAAAGTACCAGAAAACCAGAGTACCAGAAGTACCAGAAAACAAGAAGCACCAGTCCAAAAATCCACAGATCAAGTTTGAGGGGGTAAAAGTTGGATTTTCGAAATTCCGACTGCACCAGCTAACTCGCCTCAGCCCAGCGCATCTATCTCCTGGATCAAAATTTCAAAATTTGAAGTTTGAAAAATTAGGGTTTCCTCATAAAACCCTAAGTTGCAGTTGCAGTTGAAGTCTTAGAACCAACTGCAGTTGCAATACTAGTTGCAGTTGTAGCCATAGAACCAGCTGCAATCACTCTTGAAGCTTTTGGTAATGATTACCGCTGCTACCAGATGGAACCACTACCTGCAAATGCTATCCGAGGTATGTACTGTAATGTCCCCCACCTCTTAGAGAGGTGATGAGGAGACTCAGTGGCCTGGGCACCCCCTCTAGGTCATAGTCTCACACTGAAGGGGGAAAAGTCAAGAAGTTAAAAGTTATATTTTTAAGTTGACTTAAGAAAGGAAAAGGATAAAGGAGTAAAAGATAACTCAACAGAAGAATAGAAGATTAACCCTGGGAGTTAACCTAACTCAATAGAGAATTAGAAGGAAAAGTATAAGTAAGAGGTTGGAGTGCACCTATTACTCATTCTAGTTTTGGATTAGCATTTGCTATTGCTCTTGAGCATTCAGTTTGGGGGTTTTTCTATACAAACCCTTGTGAGAAACTCAGTGGTGAAATATCCACTCACCTTGTTCCGTAGCTTGGTCTCAGGGATGAAAGACTCCTCCACACCATTCTAGTCTCAACCCATCTCCATCTAGCGCTTCAGAAGGTAGCAAGTCGTACTATTCTTGTGTTTCCAGCAAGGACGCACCATCATCTGGAGGGAGGATCGATCTAGCTTATCCTGAGGGCCTGGGGCCATTCCGATAGTTGGGTTTTGTTTGCAAGGGTAGAACCATTAGTTTGAGATATTTTCTAGAGGGTTATCATCATTCTACATTTGTCTGCAGATTGGGACATCTTGGAGCCATAGGGGACGTCCTGTAATTCAGTAAAACTCATATCTAGGGAGATCTGCTTGAGATCTGAGTCTGAAACTTCTCCCATGGGATTCTCATAGCCCGATCTATATTCTTGGAGAGTTTCAGAGCATTTGGAGCCCTCCTTCATTAGGGTCAAACCAGCTAGGTTTTCAGTCATCTAGTGGGGCACCCCATTTAGTGGGAAATTCAAATCTATGGGGTTTGAGAGTGGATTTGGGAATTTGGACATCTGGGTTGTCCTTATAGTTGCTCGATCTATCATTTGGCATATTTCTCAGGATGATTGGACACTTTTGGTAGCAGGGAAAAATTATTGAGGGCTTCAGCATTCTAGCAGGACGTGGCACTTTCCTGCTTGGAGGTTGAGCATTAGTACAACTCAGATCTGCTTGATTCAGTCTTCATTGTATATCCAGCCTTTGGAGGCTTATTTTGTATTGTCGGGAGAATTTTGGAGCAGCTCATATCTATTGCTTGTACAACCATCTGAGGTTTATTCCAGATCGGATATCTATTGTATTGATCTTACATTGCTCATAATAAAAAGGTTAGATCTTTACTTGTGCTTCTACATCTTGAATATATTGTGATCTCCATGTGTTGGTGAATCTTGTATGCACTTAATAACTCAATAAATTAGTAGTAGTTAGTGATTCCAAGAAATAATTTGGCTTGGGATCATTACAGTGGTATCAAAGCCTTGATCCTCCAAACCTGTGGAGAGATCGGTGCATGCAGAAGTACATGGGAATTGTTATGGGTCGGAGGAAGAAAAATAGTAGTGAAACAGAGGCAGAAATGGAAGGGTCAGGAGACGACCATGAGCCTCAGGGCTTGGCTCTCTTAGTAACTGAATTTGGTAAGTTTCAACAAAACATGAACCGCACAGAAAGCACATTGGTCTGAAAGTTGGATGAGTATCAGGAAACTAACAGAAGGGGATAGGCCGAAATCTCTGAAACCTTGAAAAAAGTTGATGAGAATCTACAGAAAATGAACGAGAACCAAACTAGGATAACTAACCTTCTGATGAAAGTAACCCATCGAGGCAAAGATCCTGATACGTATGGGAATAAGGAGGCTGGAGGGTCCGGTGGAACCCATGAGGAAGTCAGATATAACCCAGAGAAAGCACCAGGATCCGAAGGAAGTCTTGGAGGTGGCACGTTCCATGGGAAGATGGGTAGCAGGACCAATCATAGGCAGGACCAATCATAGGCCATACGTGCTAGTGTTCACAGATGAATTGTGTTGAAACAGATCTTAAAATCTTTTATCCTTAAGGCCTAGATTTTTATTTTTTTGAGTCTTTAAGTTTTCGGCTTTCCTAAAACAAGAATTTCGTCAATTCTAAATTCACGATACCTTTTTATAGATTATTTTTGAATAAAGAACGGATAAAGTTTACAAAAATATAAGTTTTCCAACACTCTTCGACTTTTTTTAAAAGGAGTATAATTTTGAATTCACGAGTTTTTAATTCAAACTTTAAAGAAATCAGGATTTGGGATATTCCGTAAACAAATTTTTGATGAAAATCGGATTGCGAAACCTCGATCTCCCGATACTTTAAGACTTAATCAAAACAAAAATTACTTAATTCTCTTTTAAGAAGGTTTAAAGATTAAGATAATCATGTCGCGATATCGGGATTCGCGGTTCAAAAAGATCATATATCTTGTCATCGTGTTTCCTAAATTCCCAATTTACGAAACCCCAATCCATAGTTTACGTTAAATTAACTAATCATGTTTTAGCCTTAATAATGATTAGATAATTAATTAAAAGGAATTAAGTCTTGTTTTAAAAAAAAGCCATCACGATTTCGGGATTCGCGATTCCGTGAGAACACGACTCATGTCATCGTATTTCCTAAAATCCTGATGTTTGAAATCTCGAAAGGGTCTAACCTCGATTAATTAACATACCAAAAACGTTTAAATTTTAATTAATACATCGTGATTTCACGATTTCGGCGATCGGGTTTCTTCGATGACATATCTTTCGACATCAAGATTGTTGAAACCTCAAAAAGTCATGTCTTCAAATTTAACTCATAATTAACACTAATAAATCCTCTTTCTAAACAAGTTTAAAGTTAATCTTTCTTTGAGTGTTCATTAATGCGTCGTTGTCCGATTAAGTAAGTTTCTCTTTTTTATTTTGAAAATGCCGAGAAAGCCTAAGTACGAACATTAAATGCATATCTACGAAAATATTTTTTGCATTAAGAGCTTTAATTTCGTAACAAATGCACAATTCCCATTATTTTTAAGATATATTCAAAATAAATGTTCGAAACATCTGTATTTTCATTTTTAAGCTGAGCTTACTCACCCACTTTCTGTGACAGGTTTTCAAGTCAAACACAGAGCTATGGCACCTAAAAAAGCACCGAAGAAAAATGAAGAACCACAGGAAGGTGATATTATCTCAGATACTACTCCACATGCCATACACTCCATCAAATCATGGACTGGAATTTCCGAGTTGTTGGAGGACGAGCTAAAGTATGCCGACCCTGATTCTGAAAATCATCTATGGGACATTATTGAGTATGAACTTCATAAGGTTGCTGCGCGTCCGAGGCTGGTGGCATATGCTGAGATGGTCAACTGCGCTCTGGATAAGGTAGATATCCCAACAAGGAGCATTCAGAGTGAGCAAGGGGCTATCGTCGGCTCATTCAGGCTTGAGCACATTCAAGTAATGTATAAACTCTCGCCGAATTATAAACACACCTTTAATGCTAAATTTTTAGCCGAGTTTCAAAGAAAAGAATGCATTGAGGTAGGCCAGACATACCCCGACATGATTAAAGGATGGGTGAGGTCTGAAGCAAAGTTTAGGGCTGATTCTCATGGGATTTATGCTACAACTTCCTTAAATGAATATATGATTTATGTAGCCATGTTGTTATGCAGACTTTTCGGGAGAAAAGATCCCTGTCACTTTCATGCAGACTGGGTACCCTTCTTAGAGGAAGTTTCAGAAGGAAATAGTTTTAACTGGCATAAAATTTTATCGGATGACCTGACGCAAGAAATTTTAAATTATAAAACAACTAAGTCAAAGGGACAACCAATGTCTTTTTATATGTCTTCATATATTATGGACGCAATCTATTTTATGACTCCCTTTCCATTAATGAATTGGAGTTGGAGTGTTTCCTGCCCAGAGCCTGTTCATAAATACCACTCAGCTCTCTAGGAAGAAAATGCTAAAGACCTTTTTTATGATGTTTGTCATTTTGTCATTATTCCTCTGCACAAATTATTTTTTGGATGAGAACCCCCTCGCATTTCCAATGCAGTCATAGAAAGTCTTAAATAAGTCGTCGACTGGTTTATTGAAGAAATTTTTTCCTATATTAGGGTTTATGGTTGTTCCATTCCCCCCCATGCACTCCCGAAATTCTTACCAGAAAGATTGGTATGCAGAGAAATAGCTCATCAGATAGCCAAGGGTGGTATTGGGTTGGAATTAAAAGCACTTCAGAAAAAAGCATGGCCATCTTTCCCTGTTCATGTCGGGAAATTTACTTTGTCAAATTTAGGTCATTATAAGGTAGAGGCAGAGTCATTGGAAGAAGTGAAGTTAGTAAACATTGAGCACAAAAAACATGACCCCTACCAAATAATAAGTAAGAATTACATACATTGTAATTTGAAGGCATATGAACATGAAGTTTCTATTTATGATGATATTTTTAAGGATGTTAAGTCTTATGAAGAAGTGTTGAACAAAGTCGAGGCCTTGCCACCTAACTCACGGGCTAGTTTTACATCTTTTCAAAGTCATAGACGAAGCTGCCTACCTAAAATTTTACAGGGTGAAATTTTGACCCCATCGCCAGAGCAGGAAGAAACCCCTCCAGG
>ML832715.1:0-17300 GCA_009831015.1 Picea engelmannii
TGTACCATACCAAGCATCAACCATGTACCACAACATGTACCAAACCTGTACCAAATCATGTACCAAACCTATACCAAATCATGCATCAATCATGTACCAACACCATATCATGCATCAACTATGTATCTCACCATGCATCAATGTCATCATGGAATGCCTTATACATATGCCAAAAATGTATCTCAAACAGTGTGCCCAATATCTAATATGATCCTCAAACCATGTGCCTCAACCATATACCATATCACTCATTATATGTCTCAATCATTCCATACATGTTATGATCCAAAAATTAAAATATCATAAAATAAAAGTACACACCATGTACAGAATGTCAATGTGGAGCACAACTCCAATATAGATAAGTTACACAATAACTCCTTAAGGAATAGGGGAACCCCCGCCAAATAATCAATTACCTTTCATACTTACCATTTTCCTAATAATGAATACATGATCTCTTATATATAGATATTCACACTTGCACATGAGGCCCCTTTATCACTAGGCCGACCCTATTACATATGTATTTACACATTACATGTACATTTAGGCCCATATATTCCCCCCCTTGGGGTCATATCATATACATTTAGCTATATATACCCCCTTTGGGTCATAACATAGTACCCTCCTTCAAAAAGGTTTTTCCTCAAAGCTTTGCATTTAAAGGCTTCACATGTGATGAAACCAAGTAGTATGATTTTATTATGTTCCTTCTTTATTCATTCCATGTTTCATGATCTATTCATACAAAATCAATTATTTTCAGTCTTAATCCTTGGTGTCTAGTTGTTGAATAATTTTATTTTCTTTGATTCCATGTATTTTTGTTGAAGCTTCTCCAATTTTAGTTGTTGTTGGTCGTTGATAATAGCTTGTTGAAGAGTAGTTTTGTGATTTCTTGTTCCATGAATATTGACAAGTATTCTATTTTCTTCCCTCATAATGTTGATATTGTCCTTGTTGTCTTCCTTGAAATGCTTCTTGGTAATGAGGGTGTCGATATGGTTTTACATTTGATGGTCTTCCTTCACTCTACACATGCATTTTATCTATCTTGTTTTCAATGACAATGAAATCCTCATTCATCTTTGCTTGGTCTTTGAATACTCTAGCCTTCGAGACAATACCATCATATTTGGAATGTACATCCTCTAGATGGAGTTCAACTTCTTCAAGTATCTTCTGTTGACCTTCTTGAATCTTGTCTTCTAAGCTGCAATGTGATCCCATCTAAGAAATTTTGACATCCTTCTTCAATTTTGTCTTGCATTTCTGATTTTACCTTATCAGTATTTAAGGATTTGTCAACCTTCATGCAAATTTCATCTTCCAGGGTTTTGGTATACTCTTCATCCAAGATCATTCTTTCTTCTTGATTTTGATAATTCTTGTTTTCTTCTTTCAATATCTTGACCTCATCCTATAGTTTTTTTATTATGGTTTTGTAATATACATATCTCTTCATCTTTCTTTTTCAAATATTCCCTTGACTCATCATTTTCCCACTTTTATTTACTATTATTTTCTTGATTTAAGTTCTTAACCTCCTTAATGAGTGATTAATTGAGGGAAAGTATATTAGATATCTCCTCATCCTTATTCTTAATATCTTCCTTTGATTCTTTTAATTCATTTTTAATTCTATACAATTCCTCCATTTTTGTATCCCTAATCTATTTATCTGAGAAGAGTTTTTTAAATTCTTCCCATGTGCAGTGTCATCTAGTATTTTGATCAACACTCCTACACCACTTCCAAGTTTCATAAAAAAAAAATCTATTTTCTTTTGTAGGAGTCATATTATATTCTTTTACCAACCTCAACCATTCCATAGGATTGATTTCATCTTTATCTCCATCTCCTATCAATTTAGGTATCGTCATTGATTCTTAATTCATGTTTAACCCCAATATTTGACTTCCAACCTCCATATATTAAGGATAAATGTATGAAACAGTTATAATCCTTGTTCCAATATTCTCTTCAATTTTTTTTATCTTTCCAATGGATTTTGACTCAGCTCAATCAGACATTCCAATCAAAATTTCTAATAGTTTTAAGTCAACATACCTTGAAAACCTTCATTTGGAGGTTTTCCTCCTCGCCGGCCTTACTTCTGATGTATCTCTGCAATTTCACCCCTTATTAGTCTGAAATTGTGACCTATAGTACTCTGAAATTTATTCTCTTCAATGCCATAGGTGTGACCAAAATTGGATGTGCTTTGTGGAAGTTATGGTAACTTCCACACACATTAATGATTTTGGGGCTTTCTAAGAGAGAGCACTTGTATAGCGTGCCCCATGCACAATAATTAATATAAAATGATGAAAATTGTACCAAAATTACTATAGCATGTCTAATGTTCAATACAACTGGTCTCACTCAATTTGGATCCTCTATGAATATATTATGGTTGTTTTACTTGGAAAATTTGTTTGAGACTAGTCAATAGGACTAGTGAACTACCCTATCTTACACAGGGTGTATATACAAAATTAGGATTACCAAGCATCTAGAATTTTTCTCAAAGATACCTTAATAATTTATATGAATATCCTCTGGATTTCAAGGTCTGAAATGTTACAGAGCACATTTTATAGAGAAAATTCAGAGATGACTAAATTCAGGATGATTTCAGAACCCTATCTTACATAGGTTATATCTCTGAAAGTATAAGGTCTCGGGAGATTAAATTTCTACCCCACATATGTTGATCTATATACTAAATATCTTCCATGGGGTTCCTTATGAAACACTGTAGAAAAACAAATATAGCGAAAATTCGAAGGTGTCTTAGGTGTAGTAGAGAAACCCCGAGACCTTGAGCTCTAATACCAAATGTTATGATCCAAATACTCAAAATATCATGAAATAACAGAAGTACACACCATGTGCATAATTTCAACATGGAGAACAACTCCAATATAGATAAGTTACACAATAAAACCTTAAATAATAGGGGAACCCCCTCCAAATAACCAATTACTTTTCATACTTCTCATTTTCCTAATAATGAATACATAATATCTTATATATAGCTATTCAGACTTGCACATGAGGCCCCTTTATCACTAGGCCGACCCTATTGCATATGTATTTACACATTACATCTAAATTTAGGCCCATATATGGCCCCCCCTTGGGGTCAAATCATATACATTTAGCCATATATATTCCCCCCTTGGGTCATAACACTACACCACGTACCATAAGATATCATCAATGAAGTTCCTCAACAAAGTACCAAACAAACAAGATCATATACAAAGTATATTCCTCAACCATTCAACTAATGTAATGCTCCTGGAATATTCGATATCTAAATATGAAAATCATAAAAAACATACGATGGATTGTACTCTATCCAATTTATTTTGTCTCACTGAAGTTGAATCCTCTATGAAGAAGTTACGACTATTTTACCCAGAACACCTGATTGAGACTAGTTTAAGGACTAGCCAAAAACCCTATTTTCAACATAGTGTAGCTTTAAAGATGCAATTCCCCATAAGCTAACATGTTTAACACAGGTACCTTAACATGTCTTCTCTACCTCTTCCATTTGTTTTCTATCTAAATCATTCTATAAAACAAGTTATAGTGAAAATGGTAAGATGACCTTTAAATAACATACCTTAGAAGACATCATCACAAGACTTCATCCTGCCTTGGAATTTCTCCCTTATTTGCTTCATATTCTCCCTAAAATTCACCTTAGATATCCTTGGTTACCTCATATAAGAATCACTTACTCACATACAATATATTTAGTAGAATGTGTGTGTGAATGTACTTATGAGTGACTTCTTGAGGTGTATATATACTTTTTCTAAGTAACCTCTTTACTTAACTTTAGGGCTTCTTGAACTTTCTTTATACAAAAAAATTAACCTTTAGTGAATTGCAACCCATTAGGGGCTTCTTAATAAATATTGTAACCAAATAGGGGCTTCTTAACCCATATTTGGGGCTTCCAACTTCATGACCTTATAACTCCTCAACTATGAGGAATTTCATGGCCCACCACCTATCACTAGAAATGGTACGATAAGGACTATCCATATATGACTGTATTAGCTTCATTTACACTATCATTCATGTCCATATTCCTCAACCAACTTTTGGAACTGTAACCACACCTTTGAGGCTTCATGTATACTTCATAAAATGCACCAAACACATCTGCTAACATCAACCACTCCATCAATGACAACCAACTAACTATCAATGTCAACCATATCGATGGGGATTCTAGACTTCTTTAATGTTTGAAATTAATCTCTAAGGATTGAAATCAATTACAAAGAAATATCTAACAATATCCCCCTTTGACATTGATGAAAACACTAATGAGAACATTGATTCTCCTATAATCATGCTCCCCCTATGACCATTTCTTGTCATCAATGTTTCTCAGTCTCCCCCTTTGACATCAATGGAAAAGGGTATCTCTTCTTGGGGATTCTCCCCCTTTCTTCATGAATATATTATTTTTCTCTCCCTTTCAAATCATGGTAAAAATGTTAACTCCCCCTATTGATATGTCTCCCCCTATATGCATACTTCTTATCTTTCTTTATTGATCTCTTTCTCCGATGATTTATCTTCCCTTGAATTCTTTGAAAGATGTCATGTAGATCAATGTAAGGCTATCTAAATATGTTTCCTTTCCTCTCTTCCAATTATGTATAATTGTCCATTTGTGCTTCCTCTTGTAATTATTTGATATACTCAAAATAAGTCATTACTTGATTACTTTTCATGTTCAGTTGACCATAATCTTCAACAATGTCCCTCTGATGATGTAGATTATGATGGATATTTCTCTTTCCCTATTTTTTTGTGCCTTTCAATGCTTGTGACCAATTGATTCCAATTGATTCCACTGATTCCAATTGTAAATACACTACTATACATATTCTCTGACCCATGTTATCTGTACCTGCTAAGTATATATTTATGTCCATATGTTGCAAAGTTTCTATACCGTGCTACTCAATTGTCCATAATCTTGATCCATCTATTATTGTACTATCATGAATGATTTATGGTTTCAACTGATCATCACATATTGTTTTTTATTCAAATCAAACTCTACATGTCTCAAACAACCTATACTGAAGATATCCCTACCTGAATTCATAGGTGGAACAAAATCATAAACTTATTCTTGTGTAACTATCAACTAATACCTGTGTGGGAACACTAGTTCTCAAATGATCAATCTGTCATTATGTACCTATGCTATTTGAATGCTCTGAACCTCTCTATGAAAATACCTCAAACTAATCGAAGGATGGTTCTCTGATCTGTAGTAGCTACTGCATTTACTCTCCATGTCCATTATTAATGTTTATTGGGAGTCTCCAATTCAGATGGCTTAGAAAAATACCCACTATGATGCCGAGTAATCTTCCTCTTCATCTGTAGACGCATCATCTCTATGAACTCTGACTTCTTCCGTTCTTCCCGTGGATTGATCTTACACTACAATTCCAGAAAGTACAATCTCTTGTGCATGTTCTTTATTCACATGTTATTCTTTTATTTCTCAAAGTACTGCAAATCCTACAATCTCTGGGACCTATTCTCGATTCACATTTTCTTCTTGTTTTCCATTTCTTCTCCATACCTTGTTTTATTTGACATATTCCTTTTTTTGTGTAGATTTTTCTTCATCTCGTACTATTGCAAATCCTGAGAGTATGACTTCTGGGTGTCCTTCATTCATTTTACCTTCCTTTACCTATTTTTGTTTTCTTTTCCAAACCCTCTTATATCTGATATCAATGTTTGTTTTTATAGAAGTATCCATCATGGTTCTACAATCACGAGCTATGTGACCATAATTGTAGCCTTTGTAACACTCAATGTTCTGGGGAGTCACAGAGGTATTTATTTTATGAAAAATTCTTCCATATGATCTGCAATCTACAAGCTTATGTCAAAAGTTAGTGCAATTAAAACAATGACCATAAAATAAATTTACATTCCTAGGAGTGAATGATCTTCTTTGTGATGTATTCCTTTTGAATTCCTTCCTTGGTTGATCACCATATCCTGTTATGTTGATCCCTTAGTCATGATTGATGTTTCGTTGTTGTTTGAATGTGGAAGATGTATCTCTATTATACTCATTCTTGTTTGATTCTTGTTGACCACGATTCCTTCCTTTGAGTACTTCTACATAACGCTTTCTATTTTTTTCATTTTTATTTTATGGAAACCTAGAATGCTTCTCTTCAAAATTTTCTATTGATGAGGATGTGGATGTTTCTTTCTCTTCAATGTTCTTGTTGATCTTGACGATTTAAACTCTCAATGTGACAACTTCTTCTTGAATATTTTGAACCTCCTCTTCTTTCTTCATCATATGAATCTTTATGACTTATTTTGTTTTGTTTTCTTCTTCAAGTTGGATCTTCAAGGAGATAATTTATTTTTCAAGTCTTCTCTCTTCTTGACCAAATTATGCTTCAAGTTGATTTAAGTCACCAGTTCTTTCCTTAAGATGATCTATCAAAAATTTTACTTTTTCTCTGCTTCCTTTCTTTTGGCTTCCAAACACTACCTCTCTTCCATCTAACTTTTTTATGTTTTTTCAATATTTATAGTTTCTTATATCTAAGATTCCAGTTTCATGATGACCTTTTGGTCTTCTTTGGAACTTTCTTGAGAATGTTTCTTGACTAATTGTTCCTCAAGAGACTTGTTTTTCTTTCTTTATTTCGTTAATTCTTCTAAAACATTGATTAATTCTACTTCAAGGTATGCCATGCCTTATTCAAAATCTTCTTTTTTCGAATCTGTCTGACGTGATGCACATATTTATTCTTTTTCTATAAATGCATCTTCTTTAGAAATCTCTCGCTATATGATGGGATATTCCTTAAAATAGAGATCATGTAGCTTATCCCAAAGGTATTTAGTTGATGAAAATTTTCCCACTTTCTCTTTTACTGAATCATGTAATCCTTCAAAGATGAAATCCATTGCTATTTTGTTGTTTATTTTCAATTCCTTATTCATTGTAGTCTTTGTAGTGGTGTATCATGTAATAATTGATTTCCAAACTTCATATCCATGTGCCTGTAAAAATGTTTTCATCTTGATATTCCAAATCTCATAGTTCTAACCAATATGACCATCAAATCATGGTATTCCATTCTGTGTGTATGCACTATTATTTTTCTCCATGATATAAGTTATAGTGGTTAAATTATTTCCTGAAGGAACCTTCTATGATACCAATTGTTCGAATACTGGGGCGGGTGAATTAGTATAAGAACGTTTACCAGTTTTAACCAAAATATATAAACCTCTACTTTATCAACAATATATCATAAATATATCATCAATATATCACAAACATATAAACATAAGCAACATCACATCAAGTACACAATGCACCAAAATTTACGTGGAAACCAAAATGGGAGAAAACCACATAATGATTTCTTATATATCAAAGAATGAGTTCATTGGAAGCACCAACTTCCCAATTATCCATCACCAACTAGAAGGAGGCAATAACCCCCTATTTATAGGCTCCAACCTGAAGGAAGATACAACTCCCTCAATTGTATGGCTCCAACTAGAAGGAAGCTACAACCCCCTGATTTTCAGGCTCCAACTCCTTCTGTACTCTAGCACGAACCAGAAGGAGGATACAAACCCTTTCCTTTCCTCGTCTTTCCAAAATATAAGTGTAGAACAAATGTCATAATCGCAATCACTACCACTCTCATGGCCATTTTCACTTCCACTATCATTGCCATTGTCACATAAACCTGTGACCTATCAACCTTTCACTGTATCCAAACTATCACATCAACCTGTCACTGTATCCAACCTGACACATCAAATTTTCACTGATCAACCTATCCAACCTGTCACTGATAATCAACCACATCCTCTCACATGGATCATAGACCAAGGACACCTCTCAACTAGATGTCCAACATCAACAACACATGACCCTATCAAGAATGTACCAATATAACCAACATAACATCACAATATATGTGTCTCAATGATGCAGGAGCATCCTTCCACATTAGTAGATGCACCAACAAGCTAACACATAGGCGCACATTGGGGAAAGGGAGAGGCACCAAACCTCCCATTTTTAAATTTGAAATATGATCCTATACAGATTTATGTTGTAAGGTTGAGTAAATCCAATCCATACCTTTGTACATGTAGTGGATAGGGTCACCTAAATGGTTGTCTGTAAGGAGGTCTAGATCTGAGTCAGGTCTAGATCTTCATTCATTGTAAGAAGCCATAGGGGTAAGGTGTATTAATTGAGACAATGATGGAACTAAGGCGGTAGAGAGGATAAGATCAAGGAGCCCTCTTGGAAGAAGGGGATTCTAAAGAGGATTCAGAGCGATGCTCATAAGAGAATTCTGAGAGACGAGAGTTAGGAGGAGATTTTGAGAGGAGAGTCTAAGAAGCTCATAAGCTTAGAAATAGGAGGTAGATAGTTCTTTGAGGGATCTTCAGAGAGCTGAGACTCTGTTGTAGTCCAAAATTCACATACTGTAATCATATTTTCATATTAATGAAAAAGACAACAGTTTTTCCTGCATATGGTTGTTTATGTGTTTATGGTTTTATGTGTTTCATGAATGTATGTTGTAGATTTATATGATAGGTTTTATATGCAATAGAAAGATAGATTTCTCTTTCTTTTTTGAGTTGGTAATATCATTATGGGTTCTTTAGGCTATGCAAGGACTGCACAACGAAACATTTGAGGTTATGTAGCCAGCGCAAGGAGTGCACATATGAACTTTGAGGAATCAGAAAAGAATTGTGAGGAGGGTGCACTAGAGTGATAAAAACTCAGGGGAAACCTCAAGGTTGTTGAATACCTTAGAGGAGAAAATTTGCAGAGAAAGCACAAAGATATAGAGTCACTCAGAACTCTGTGGATATATTCCAAGTGGGCATCGAGTGGGTGCAAGTGTGCACAAGGAGAACTCTCGGTTGAGTTCAAAGAGAGAGTATATGAGGAAGATACTCACAGAGTTACTGAACAGTATTTATAAAATTATCAACAAGGTGTTCTTTGAGAGAGAGGTTGGCAGGAGGGCACCATAACCCTTTGAACGGAGTAGAAGGGCCGATACCCTTAGGAGAATGAGTTAATCAAAAATCTCAGAAGAGATAGTGCAAGGAGGGCATAGGAGACAAAATTATTCCAAGTCCTAAAGCTTAGAAGAGATAGTGCTTTCAGAACTAAAGAAGAGACCCAAAAGAGTTGGGCTCATAAGAGGAGTAAAGGCCAAAATCTTTGAACACTTACAAACTCTTCCAAGTTGAAATAAATAAAAATCTCAGGAGGAGGAGTGAAAACAACCGCCAGATCAATTGCAGGAAGAAGTATGGATCCTTATATCAGTGTCTAGGAAAGCAAGGGAGAGCGCAAAGGAGAAGAACAGATCTCAGTCATTGGATCTGAGCGCAAGAGATCGACAATCATCCGATTAAAGTAAAGTGCACAGGCCTTAATCCTTTGTGTGCATAAGAGAGTGGACTTGCTAAAGTCCTAAAGTCCCGAAGCAGACAGAGACCACCCATCATCCAAGAGTACAAGTGGCAGAAGATCTGGAACTTCGAGTGAAAGCACTCTTGGAGGAACAAGTGCACAGGAGTGGAAACTCCCAAAACCCAAAGAGCCAAAGTAGATAGAGGTCGTTAGATAAAGGGGGAGACACACGTCAAGAGATCATGTATTTTGGGTGAAGAACTCTAGGAGGAATGAGTGCGTAAGAGTTAAAACCCCCAAACCCTAAAGAGCCTAAGAGAATTTGGACCTTCATATCCAAAGGGATGTGTGGTGGAAATCCATCCTCTCTGGGTGAAAGCACTCCAGGAGGAACGAGTGCGTAGGATTTTGAAACTCTCAAAGCCCGAAGAGATGAAGAGAATCTGGACCGTCAGATCCAGAAAGACACACGTCGAAAGATCATCATCTTCAGGTGAAATCACTCGAGGAGAAGTGAAGGAAGAGAGTTTGAAATAGTCGAAGCCTGAATAGCCAAAGTAGCTGAGAGTCCTCGATCTGCAGGAGGACACGCATCGTTAGACTGTGTACTTCGGGTAAAATTCTCTAGGAGAAATGAGCATGGAGAAGTTAAGAGTTGAGATTTCCGAAGTCCGAAGTCCTGAAGCGGGCTAGAGATGTCAATTTGAGGAGGAAACGTGGCAGGAGATCTACCATTGCAGAGAAAGTCACTCCAGAAAAAGGTGGAGGGTATTGAATGAGAAGTCCCGAAGGAGAAGAGTAGCGATTCATATGAGTCATCCATCTTCTAAGGATAGGTGTCATCATACCTTCCACTTCATAGGATAGTCATTATGAAGAAAGTAAGGTTTGAGAGTTGAAAAATCTAAAAATTGAATTGTGAAGCAAATCATGACTGTTGATTTGAAAGGGACATGCGTCGATAGATCGTAAGGATCTGAGAACGTGTGATCTGGAGAGAAGGAAGGAAATAAGAGACAGATTTTAGTCACTGATCAAGAGGCATCACCCGATATTGAAGATCAATGGTCATGCTTGATTGTGGGGCCAGAAAGTGCTCAGACGTTAAAAATTTGAGAGCAGGTTGCAATTGAAACCACAGTATTGGTAAAGGGATACATGGCAGCTAGAGGTGAATTTCAGGGAGAAAAGAAATATGGTCTCAAACCACTCTAGGCTGCTCCTACAATAGTATGTTTATGTAAGTTCATAGCCTGAGGTCACATCTAGGAAGGGGTTAATGGAAAATGAGCTAGTGCTCACGAATTAAAAAGTGCCAAGAGCGCTAGAGAAAGGGTCCGCAAGTTCCACAGGACCTGCACCTTAGGAGAAAAGGAGGCATGTACAAGTTGAATTGGGTTCAATTAGGATCCTGAAGAGTCAATATGACTCAACAAAAATAAATATCCTACATTGGGAGGTCACATAACCCCCAAGAGGGGAGGGGGACTGCATCACTCGACCATCTACCAAAGAATGTACTAAACCATCAACCTATACCATACCAATCATAAACCATGTACTGAACTGTACCAAAACATGTACCAAACCTATACCAAATGATGCACAAAACATGTACCAAATCATGCATCAATCATGTACCAACACCATATCATGCATTAACTATGTAACTCACCATGCATCAATTTCACCAAGGAATGCCTCATACATATACCAAAAATGTATCTCAAACAATGTGCCCAATATCCAATATGCTCCTAAAACCATGTGGATGAACCATACACCATATCTTTCCTAATATGTATCAATCATACCATACACCATGTACCATAATATATCATCAATTAAGTTCCTCGACAAAGTACCAAACAACCAACATCATATACCAAGTATATTCCTCAACCATGCATCTAATATGTGCCTTAAGCATATGCCAATGTCTCAACAATATACCAAAGACATGCATCAAGCATGCACCATGACATCATAAACATGTAATCCTTACAAAATGGATATAAACATACCTATAACTATGTAACAAATCTAGTTTATGTGATCACAGAACTATATACCTTCCTCAACTTCAATAACAAGAGAATAACATCTTCATCAAAATTATGAAACTTGTACCCAATATTATTCAATATCCTCAACGTAATGAAAAAAGGTATGAAACTTGTACCCAATATTATTCAATATCCTCTCTCTAATTCCTCGAAGTTTCACTTCTTGGAACATCCCAGAAAATAAGTTATAGAAAAAATGACAGGCCTTGTTGAATTGTGGCTTATTCTAGAGAGTGAACCTGTAGAGAATTCCACGCATGGAATATTCAATATGTAGATATTAAAATCATACAAAAATTAATAAGGAATGTACTATATCCAATTCATTTGGTATCACTGCAGTTGTATCCTCTATGAATCAATTATGGTTGTTTTACCTGGAACACTTGCTTGAGACTAGTTTCAGGACTAGCCAAAAACCCTATTTTCCACAGAGTGTATCTCAGAAAATACAATGACCCAGAAGAGAATATTGTTACCATAGGTAACTTCACAGGTATTATCAACCTCCTTGATTTTTTTTTATCTCAATCATTCCTTAAAATAATTTATAGAATAAATGGTAAGATGAACTTTAAATAACCTACCTCAGAACACATCATCACAAGAAGCGATTACCTTTGTCTTGGTCATAGACCAGTAAAAGATCACCTTCGGAGAAAATCTGGGGGTGAATGGACCAATCATATTGACACTTGACCCATTGTTTGTGAGCCTTGTTATTCAAGGATGCATCTCAATGTTTCTCATCCAGCTACTTGTGATGCAAAAGACGTTCCTCAAGCAGTGTAGTATCGGGCAATAGTTCCACTGCCAACTTTAGAGGAGGGATTTGAAATTCAATGGGAAATACTACCTCCAGTCTGTAAACAATTTGAAAAGGTGAAAAACTGATAGTAGTCTTTACAGAATTTTGATAAGTCGAAAGCATTGAATATAACATCAAATGCCAATTTGACTTGGCCAAATTAATTGTTTATTGAAGAAATGTCTTGAGAGACTTATTCACAGCTTCTACCTAACCATTATCTTGTGGGTAATACAGTGAAAAATGTTCTTGTTTAAACCCAATATTTGATGTTAATTCAGACATCATTTTGTTATGGAAGTGACTGCCATGGCTAGTGACAATCTTCTTCGAGATATTGAACCAAGCCACTATCTGATTAAAAATTAACAAGGTAAAATTTCCCCCATCATTGTTAAATGTCGACATATCTTTGACCCACTTAGTAAATTATTATATGACTATGATAATATAGAGGTTACCCCTCGTACAAATCAAGTGACATGTAATGAAATCAATCCCACACTTGGTGAAGGGGCCGACGACAATAACCAAGAACATAGGAATTGGGTGTGCTCACATATTCCAACAAAAGATCTTAAATGGGTGACACTTCTTGATTGCCTCAAAAAAATATTTGATTAATGAGGGCCAAAAATATCCATCACAAAGAATCTTTGTGATTTTTCCAACCCAGACAGATGACTACCACATTCTCATGTGTGAAATTCGTTCAAAAAAATATCTTCTTCTTTGTGAGTAAGACATTGTCAAAGAATTACATCCACCCCTCTATGATACAAAGTGTCATTGAGGATGAGATATTTCCATTCTTGGTGTCATATTTTTCAACACTCATCACGAGAAGAATAAGCACGACACTTCAAAGTTTGATGATACACAAGTATATATCCATACTAGGGGCCTGAAGATGCGATCAAAAAAAGATCATTAATTGGTGATTCTTTGGGTGAAATATCATGAATTTTGATCGAAAGTTCCGAGATTAACTCTGCAAATACCAAGGACTTTTCAGATTTCATCAAAACAAAATCCAAGTCAAACTCTTGAAGGATAATTATCCATCGATTGATTTTTTCGTCAATGAATCGTCTCATTAACACATATTGGAAGGGGTTGGCGATGGTTATGAATATGTTCTTGTAGAGTAGTATATAGTGACAGATCTGTTGGACAGATGAACAACTGCCAAAGTGAGTTTCTCAACATGTGAGTAGTTGAGTTCTAGTCCAACTAGGCCTTGGCTATGATAATATTTAACATTCTCTTCGAGCACATCATCCTCTTGGACCAAGGCCATGCTGACTATAGACTCTATCATAGCCAAATATAACAAGAATTCCTTTCCATAATCAGGAGGAATGAGAAGAGGGGCATACATCATGGCACATTTCAACAAATCAAAAGAGCACTAAGCTACTTCATCCCAACAGAATGGGACCCTTTTTTCAAAAGACGCATGAAACCTTTCATAATCTTGACATAATTAGCAACACAAATACGAAGAAAATTTGTTTTCCCCTGTAGACTCTGGAGCTGGAGGATGGTGTGCGAGGGAGAAAATTGGACACAATGAAACCTAATAAATGACCCAATGTCACACAAAAATTGCACTTATTTAGATTCAAGCGTATCCAATTGTAGCGACACCTCTCAAATATTAGTCATAAATGGGTAGGATGATCATATATCTTGAGAGAACGTGATTCTAGATCATCCAAGTAAACCTCGACTATGTGTTTGAGGTCATGAAAATAAAACGACATGGCCCACTGAAAAGTAGCTCTAGCATTCTTCAGTCCTAAAGGCATTTTTCGATACGTGAAAGTACCCCAAGGAAAAATAAATTATGTTTTATGTTGGTCCTTGATCTTGATTTGAATTTTATTATACTTGGAAAAACCGTCCATGAAAGAAAAGACCTCGCAACCTGCACATTCATCGACGATCTGGTAAATAAAAGAGGTTGGAAATTTTTATTTCGGGAAAGCTTTATTCAAGTCACAGAAGTCCATACATATGCGAATCATGTCTTGCTTCTTGTTTGTAGGAACAAGGTTTGATATTGATTCTATCAATTGCATGGGGTAGATGAAACCAGCTTGGAGGAGTTTCTCTACTTCATCCTTTATCGCCGCTACTTTATGAGGATTGATCGAGTGAAGCTTCTGTCATATTACCAGTTTAACATCAGGATAAGTTTTTATTTCATGTTCAACAATACGTGGATAAATTCCTGGCATTTCCTCAAAAGAATGGGAAAACATTTCATGTAATTCTTTAAACAATTTTATGTAGATTTGAATCTCTTTGAAAGAGCGATCTCTCCAACAAAGACATTTTCCATGATGCCAGGGGTTTTCGAGATATTGATAGGAATAATTTGTGCAATACTATTAATTTTTCCCTCAACATATATTTTGTGGATAGCCATATGGTTAATAGGACAATGTCTATCTTCATTCATGGTTGTAACAAAATATCTTGCCTCTATTCTCCTCAGCTATAGTAAGAAGTAATATCTATGATGAAGATCATCCCAAGGTATGTATGGCCCATTCATTTCCTCTGGGATCACCTCGTCAGAGGGAAATACTAAGTCCAAAGGTCCTTGAGCAGTGAGATATTCTTGAGCCCAAATAGGCCCAAGGACAAGATCTATCTCTTAAGTGGGAAGTTGGATCAGGTTTGGCCAAGGCTTGTTGGACAATTTTGTATGTAACCTTAGAAATGTACAAGGGCGTGGCCATGCCAAGGTTCCCTACCCCTTCCATAGAATTCGATGGGGAAGGTAAATTCCATGAGTCTTCAAAGTGACTTGTATTTAAATATGCCACCTGAAAAATGTTGGCATATGTTTAACAGATAGCGTATTCTTTTCATTGATGGCAAGTACAACAGTGGAGATGGAAAGATAAGAAGGATAAAATCCCTTGGGGATTCGGACATGAAATCTCAGGAGGAACAACATTGAGGAAAATGCGCGCAGCAAAGCTCAAGATACAGGAGTTTGCAGAGGAGAAGGAAGACAGAGATCCAGTGACCGTTGGATCCCATTCAAATTTCCCGAAAGGCCGACAGCCGTTAGATCTGCAGAAGCTTCGAGGGAGATAAGCCATCAGGAGATCAGAGTTCTCAAGGTCGTGAGAACTGGGACATTGAAAGTCTCGATATCCCGACATAATCGGGACCGTCCATTTGGAAGGACGCGTGGCAGCGATTGGGCACCACCAGGAGAAGCTCGACAGGAGGCTTCATTGGAGAATCGGGAATCGGAGTTTCACGAGTCCCGTGAACCATTACAATAGAAACCCCAAAATCGTGATGAAATAAATCCCGACTGAACCTGAACCGTCAGATCAACATGTGATCTAGACTGTCGATCCAACTCACGACAGCAAACCACATCAGCTAGGGACATGTGGCACAACCAGGGAATGACAGGTGTCAGGAAGATTCAACACTTCAGGCACGTGTAAGTCACGAATCCGAGTGACACATGGCAGTATTTAACACGTGTCAAACCATGTGTGACGTCAACAGAGTATCGGGGATCAGGACTTTGAAATGACAAAGTCACTCGACATCAGGAATGTCGATTTCGCGATATGCGATATCGCGATGTAATCTAAGCCGTCAGATTAAGGTTAAATCTGAACCGTTGATTCCTATCAATGGAGAGGCATCAGGGATCAGGACTTTGAAATGACAAAGTCACTTGACATTAGGAATGTCGATTTTGCGATGAGCGATTTCGCGATTTAATCGCAGCCGCTGAATAAAGATCGCATCTGGACTGTTGATTCAAGTCTGTATCGGAGTTTCACGGATCGCGAACTCGAGAGGCCAAGAACTCATTGCATCAAGAATGTCGATTTCGCGATATGAAAAATCACGAGTGAATCTGGACCGTCAGATCTAGAAATGATCAGGACCGTAGATATAACTCCATATCAGAGTTTTGAGGATTGTGAATTCAAATTGGAAAGAACTCAATACAAATTTCACGATGTGCGATATCACGATCCAATCGTGGCCGTTGAAACAAGTTCATATCTAGACCATTGGTTCAACTCCATGTCGGAGTTTCGTGAATCGCAATATGGAGAGACATAAGGCTGTGGTCACAACCCTTGGTCACGGGAAGAGAAGGAGTCAGTCCGGATAAGCTCCACATCGGAGTTTCGGGGATCAAGATTTGTAAGTGACTAAAACTATGAATGCCAAGAGTGTCAAAATCGCGATATATGAAATCTCGATTAGATCTGAACTGTTGGATCAAGTATTGATCGCAGGGCTACTATTGTATGCAACAGTAAAACTACCAGAAACCACTGATGGTTTCAGCTAGAGGACTAGAAGACACTTGGGAAAACGGCCAGAGAAGCTGAAGAGTTACGATGAATATCATGCAGAGCACTCGAGAGGTGGAGAAGATTGGTGCAGTTGGAGCATGTAGAGGAATGGAGAACATTGCATGCACAAAGTGCACAGAATATATAAATATAGAGTACAGAGAAGAGAATGGGTTGTTGTTGTTGCTGTTGCTGTTGGAGGTTGTTGTGATTGTTGCTTGTAAAGGTGATTCAGGTGTGAAGAAGGATCGGAGTGCAGCAGTTGAATAGCACAGAAGAGAAACTGTGCAGAGAATGGAGATGGCACACAGAGCATAAAACGCAGAAGACCAGACAGCGCAAGTGATATGTGCATAAAGGCAGCATGGCAGAAAGAGCAACAAGATGCAGCAGAATAGTGATAAGTCGGGTAAGCCACTATTGATCATTATATCACTGTAATAAGTTTCAAAAGAAAAGATTTATATTTCAGGGTGGTTGGGAGGTGCTAGGGAGGACTGTTGTCCTCAGAGGTTCAAGTGGGTTCTTGAACACAGGGAGTTGGTGCTTCCTTCTAGTTGGTGCTA
>ML832715.1:17400-42864 GCA_009831015.1 Picea engelmannii
AATGATGAAAAGGTTTCAAATGGAAGATTCTAAACCTGTGGGTACACCTATGGTAACTAGATGTAAATTAAGCAAGGATGATGATTCACCTGATGTTGATCAAAGCTCATATCAATCAATGATAGGAAGCCTGTTGTACATCATAGCATCCCGCCCAGACATAATGCATGCTGTAGGAATGGTAGGAAGATATCAAGCTGCTCCTAAATAGAGTCATTTGCAAGCTGTCAAAAGGATATTCAGGTACTTAAAAGAAACAATGACTTATGGTCTGTGGTATCCCAGAAATCAAAGTCTTCAGTTGACTGCTTATTCAGATGCTGATTGGGAAAATTGTGTTGATGAGAGAAAAACCACCAGTGGAGGATCATTCTTCTTGGGTAACTCCTTAGTAGCCTGGCTTAGTAAAAAGCAAGGTTCCATCTCTCTATCAACCACAGAGGCAGAGCACATTGCTGCTGCTACCTATTGCACACAAGTCTTATGGATGATTCAGACACTTGCAGACTTAGAGGTAAAATATACTGCACCGATCCCAATTCATTGTGATAACACAAGTGCCATCAGTGTGTCTAAAAATCCTATCCTACACTCCAAGACAAAACATATTCCCATAAAATATCATTTTCTGAGAGAGCAGGTCACCAATCAGATTGTTCAGGTCCATTACATTCCCACTACAGAAAAAATTGCAGACATCTTTACTAAGCCCCTCTCCAAGACACCGTTTAAATATCTCAGACATAAGCTCGGTGTCATTTTGTTTCATACCTAAAAGAGTCCATCTTGTTAGGGGGAGATTTATATTGTTTGATTATCTAATGCCTCCTAAATTTACTGCAATAGCTCAAGGGGAGCATGTCTCTTCTTTGACATTGATGTCAAAGGGGGAGAAAAGAATTTGGGTGCCTTAGTTTCCATCAATGCCAAAGGGGGAGATTGTTGGCATATGTTTAACAGATAGCATATGCTTGTCGTTGATGGAAGATACAACAGTGGAGATGGCAGGATAAGAAGGATAAAATCCCTTGGGGATTCGGATGTGAATGCTCAGGAGGAACAACATTGAGGAAAATGCGCGCAGCAAAGCTCAAGATATAGGAGTTTGCAGAGGAGAAGGAAGACAGAGATCCAGTGACCGTTGGATCCCATTCAAATTTCCTGAAAGGCTGACAGCCATCAGATCTGCAGAACTTGCGAGGGAGATAAGACATCGGGAGATCGGAGTTCTCAAGGTTGTGAGAACCGGGACATTGAAAGTCTCGATATCCCAACATAATCAGGATCGTCCATTTGGAAGGACATGTGGCAGCGATCGGGCACCACCGGGAGAAGCTCGACAGGAGGCTTCATCGGAGAATCGGGAATCAGAGTTTCACGAGTCCCGTGAACCATTACAACAGAAACCCCGAAATCACGATGAAAGAAATCCCGACTGAACCTGAACCGTCAGATCAACATGTGATCTAGACTGTTGATCCAACTCACGACAGTAGACCACGTCAGCTAGGGACACGTGGCACAACCAGGGAATGACAGGTGTGAGGCAGATTCAACACTTCAGGCAGATGTAAGTCACGAATCCGAGTGACACGTGGCAGTATTTAACACATGTCAAACCACATGTGACGTCAGCAGAGTATCGTGGATCAGGACTTTGAAATTACAAAGTCACTCGACATCAGGAATGTCGATTTCGCGATATGCGATATCGCGATGTAATCTGAGCCGTTAGATTAAGGTTAAATATGAACCATTGATTCCTATCAATGGAGAGGCGTCGGGGATCGGGACTTTGAAATGATAAAGTCACTTGACATCAGGAATGTCGATTTCACGATGAGCGATTTCGCGATTTGATTGCAGCCGCTGAATAAAGATCACATCTGGACCGTTGATTCAATTCTGTATCAGAGTTTCGCGGATCGCGAACTCGAGAGGCCAAGAACTCATTGCATCAAGAATGCTGATTTCGCGATATACGAAATCATGAGTGAATCTGGACCGTCAGATCCAGAAATGATCAGGACCGTAGATATAACTCCATATCGGATTTTCAGGGATCGCGAATTCAAATTGGAAAGAACTCAATACAAATTTTGCGATGTGCGATATCACGATCCAATCGTGGTCGTTGAAACAAGTTCATATCTGGACCGTTGGTTCAACTCCGTGTCGGAGTTTTGCGAATCACAATATGGAGAGACATAAGGCTGTGGTCATAGCCCTTGGTCACGGGAAGAGAAGGAGTCAGTCCGGATAAGCTCCACATCGGAGTTTTGGGGATCGGGATTTGTAAGTGACTAAAACTATGAACGCTAAGAGTGCCGAAATTGCGATATATGAAATCTCAATTGGATCTAAACAGTTGGATCAAGTATTGATCGCAGGGCTACTATTGCATGCAACAGTAAAACTACTAGAAACCACTGATGGTTTTAGCCAGAGGACTAGAAGACAGTTGGGAAAACGGCCAGAGAAGTTGAAGAGTTATGATGAAGATCACGCAGAGCACTCGAGAGGTGGAGAAGATTGGCGCAGTTGGAGCATGCAGAGGAATGGATAACATTGCATGCACAAAGTGCACAGAACATATAAATACAGAGTACAGAGAAGAGAATGGGTTGTTGTTGTTGTTGTTGCTGTTGGAGGTTGTTGTGATTGTTGCTTGTAAAGGTGATTCAGGTGTGAAGAACGATCGGAGTGCAACAGTTGAATAGCACAGAAGAGAAACTGTGCAGAGAATGGAGATGGCGCACAGAGCATAAAACGCAGAAGACCAGACAGTGCAAGTGATATGTGCAGAAAGGCAGCATGGCAGAAAGAGCAACAAGATGCAGCAGAACAGTGATAAGTCGGGTAAGCCACTGATGATCATTATATCACTGTAATAAGTTTCAAAAGCAAAGATTTATATTTCAGGGTGGTTGGGAGGTGCTAGGGAGGACTTTTTTCCTCAGAGGTTCAAGTGGGTGCTTGAACACAGGGAGTTGGTGCTTCCTTCTTGTTGGTGCTAGGGAAACCAGGCAGTTGGTGCTTCCTTCTAGTTGGTGCTAGAGAAAATAGAGAGTTGGTGCTCTCAGCAAGTTGCAGCTTGCAAAGCTGAGGTTGTAGCCTCATTATGAGTTGGTGCTCATATGTATGATACTGTAAAGAATGTAACCATTTCTTATCATATAAAAGAAAAAGAGGTTTTTACCCTGCATGGGTTTACTCAGAAAATATTTGTCTCTGTGTTTCTCATATATGTGACTGATGCTGAATGTGCCTGTGTTTATTTCTCTGCATTATTGTGATCATCATTCAGTGTTTCTGCAAAAAATTTTAAAAAGAAGAATAATTGTTTAAGATCAGAAACAACTGATTCACCCCCCCCTTCTCTTTTGTCCAACAAAAAATTGTAGCCTTCAACTGGTTGGGAACAACTGAAATAAACCTAACATCATTGGAAGGCAGAGGATAATCAAAAGTTTCCATCAATGATGAAACCAATCTGACACCTAAGTTTACGTTGTCTGGCTATGGGTTATCAATCATCAGGACTATGGATGCCCCCGATGAAGGTTTAGGATAGTAGAAGGATAAATGGTCAATGGTTATAATTCAAACTTCATGAGGAAAGCATAAGACCTAAGAAATGGTGGTTACAATTGCATTCATTGCATAATTCCAACTCCTCCCTAACAAAATATTGTAGTCGAGAGGCACATCAACTACTTCTACCTGGACGCACGCATTTTTATCCTCCAATTGCACAGGGAAAGAGGGAATTATACCATGTGGTCTAAAACATTGGTAGTCAAACACAATAAGAAACATGGGCGACAGAGTTAACTCAGTATGGTTGATGGCCTTCCAACATTCCAATGACATCACGCAAGTCAAGGCACCCTCATCAACCACCATACAATTTTTTTTCCATGCCAACGATTTCATGGTGTAAGCCACTATTATCTGAAAGATGACATGGTGAGGAAGATAAGGTTTATGGTCAGTAGGATAAAAACTAATCATTCCTGAGTTATTGGGCTAGACTGCTCCCAACGAAGACAAAAAATATTTTCTCTATGAGGGGAAACTCTGGAGAACGTCCAGAGAAGACATTGCATAAGGATTCTATGTCAGATCTTGTATGATGGAATAATTACGAGCATCCCCCTCATTTAGGTTGTGATAATTATTTTTAAACGCACCTTTAAGGATGTGAGTCATAGTTTCTCCCATTGTCTTCTAAAATTGAAGAGGAGTCAATGGGTTGGAGGCTTATTTTCCCATCTCAACAGATTCTTGCACTCCATAGTTATGATCCCTGGTCAATAAATTTGATTCAAATTTCATCATATAGATGTTTGTAGCTCTGCTATTATTATTATTGGGAGTGGGGGTTCCCTGACTACCACCAGTTGCAGTCATGGATACAAAATCTTGAGCCATATTTTCCCTTGTGGCAAAGGGTTTGTCAAAACAATAGAATATTGTTGTATCAGTAGCATCTGGGATTCTGTAAGTCAAGGGCATATGACTGTTAAATGATCTTCCATGCAAAGCTTACAAATAAAATTCACCTTTCTCTTTTCAATTTTTCCCTCGTCAACATTGTTTGCAACCTTTTTATCCTCCTTAACCTTCTTGTTTTTCTATTTCTTCGTTCCCTTGATTTTTTGGTTAACCTTGGGATTAGTCAATTGCAAACTATGTACATCTAACTTCTAGGTTACGAGGGCATCCTAACTACAAGTTTAGATAGACACAATATGTTGAATTGATAATTGTTGTAATAGATTAGACAATAGGTCCATGGACTTACTTTGTGTTGAACCTACTATGTCATCGATGTGAGGCCCAAATTTCTATTTTTCTTTGTCAAGCGTTTAATGTAGTGCATCACGTAAGATCTCCTATAGCATGTTAGACTAAGAGTAAATCAAATCCAACTACTGGGATATCATAATAGCCTCTTCTTCGGAAAACACATTGGACGTTGTGACATCATTGGACATGCAAGGAACTAAAGAATTTAAGAGCCACTCAAGCAATAATGCATGCGAGATATTGAATTTAATCAAACTATTTCATCGCCACCATTCTCAGATGTGATCTAATATATGGTCATCTTTTGTCTGCTCGAAGTTCGCCATCAACTTGGTGTCAACATCATATCTCACTAGTAGCTGGAAATGTTTCAAGAAAACCATAGCTAGGTCATGCTGATGGGAGAAATTGACCATCCGACAACTGGGAGAATGATTCTGGTACGACGTTGTCTAAGTAACAAAATTCATTTGGTATAACTCGTTCTGACAGGTTTAATGGCTCCGTTAGCCAATCTAAAGATCCTTTAAGAAACAAAATAAAAGAAAGAAATAACTATCTAATTACTAAACACTATATATATGTGTACATATGTATAATGTAACTGTTATAGATATATTTAAGAAAAATATATACTAATATTACTTATGTACATGATTTACAAACTGCAAGTTTTAAATGAAACTTACAAAAATCAATGTGAAAAATGATTGCTTCTAGGAAGCAAATAAAGAAAGAACATACAAATATTTTTTGTTTTTCCTTTATAAATCTAAACTAATATGGAATTAAAAAATAAAACGAAACATAAACGTGTGGATAGTCAAAAGATGAACCATACATTCTAGTTTCAGTGATAAGTAAATGACAGAAAAATACAAAGGAGCTAACCTGTTAGTGAGTTAGTGAGGTGTATCTGAGCATCTGCATGAGTGGAGAACATCCAACTGCCCTATCCAAGAGAGAAATCTGCAAGGAACCTTGTGACTATTCTAAATAAATTTAAAACCTGTATTAGCAGCTTAGTTTTCAATGATAGAAGAGGAAACACAAACATAAACCTGTGATCAAATAATTGCACATGTTTACAATAAGATAAATCTGAAAGTAATCTATGCATTTCATCATCCGATTAAAACTCAAAGATAAATCCTATCAATTTAATTGAAGATATTATCACAACATTTATATTTTGAGAAGAAAATTATAGATGGTATTTATAATATAACATCTTGCACATCACAGATCATTTAATCTAAAGATATCAGACATATACATGTAGCAAAATTAACAAAAACATAAATGAAAACATTATAAACAAAAGGCTAAAGCCAAAATGCATAAATGTTGTTTCATTAAGTTCTGGAATCATTCATCCATCTCTTTCTCTCAGCCAAGATGATTTCATTACAAAAATATGGAGTATTTAAAGAGTTCAGGTAAGATAAACATTCTATCTTCTAAGATAGGATCAGATCTCAAAAGGATCTAAATGTTACAAAGATAGAGGGTGTACAAACCACTCAATATCAAACTATATCTTCAAAATTATGAAAGTTTAGTTTTGATTTATAAATAAGCCATCTTATGAGATCACCATAAGATACATCCTATCCTGAAAGAAAAATGAAATGAGAAAATTAGATATTTATTTAACTAACACTTTCCAAACTTTATATGAGAATTGACTTGGCTACAGAATCTCATGATTCTGTAGCCATTGTTATTATTAGCAACAAAAATCTAAATCAATCTAGATTAACTATAAAAATAAAAAAAAGCATAATTTTGATGAAAACCAATCTTACCATCCAACTGATAACAAAATTTTAATCACAAAATCTCAGAATTGATCACAACTTTGGCACTATCATCGTTTTTAATTATGATATTGCCTGTTCTTTTCAAACGTTTTCCTTGTATTTTTGCATTGATCTTGAGCTCACAGTTTTCATTTGTCAATGAGTCATTTTAAGCCATAAGAGCCTTGATATTTTCTTGAAGGATGGGGATTTATATGTAATACTGACCTATCCAATGTAAACAAACTTCACAATGTACAACAGGGGCAATCGGTTGAGAAAGCATGTGACTGTGTGTTAAAACACTACCACTATCCACTGCTGGCTTTTGACCAATTTTGAGACCTATAAATTCCTTGTTGTCTTTCAAACATGGTGGGAGATTATCCACATAATCGAATGGTTGATCTTGTTGAAATAAATTCAGATCTTCTTGTGCCAGAAACCTCTTGATCTCAGAGTCAGAATTGTCATGGATCTCAATCGAATCAATCGAGATCACATGAGCTTTGGATTTATTTCACAAACTCCTTGAAATGAGTCGGCCATGCCTCTTATTACGAAACCCTATCTCCTGATTTTTCTTTGACTATTTGTGTGGATGTTTGTTGTTGGTTTTTGCACTGGGATTAGGGAAAATGATTTGTTCATGATTAGGAGTTTTAATAAGCCTAGAACTAGCATTTTGTTGCTCACACAAAGGCTGTTTAGGCAATGCCTTTTCGCGAGGGTTTTCATGAAAGAATTGTAACCTGCCACTTGAGGGAATAAGAGGCTTCTCTATCATCAACTTATCCATTACAAGAGTCTCTGGAGGTTTTACTGTAATGAAACCATTACAGGCTACGAAACTATCCCAATCTTCACCGAGCATTTTCAAATGATGAACTACAAATAATTTAATCAACCCATGGTGAAAAAGGATTGAATCCAAGATCTTTTTCTTATACCTCTTTGCCATTTTATACAAACTTATTAATAAGTAAAATGGCATTTTTAATGGGAAACTGATAAAATGCATGAGCAGTCTTATGTGGTAAGGGAACACCAAGACAAAATGACCTTCATAGGTGACAAATTGTCTTAAAACTGCCAACAAACCATGCCATCTAACCTTGAGTAAGGAGATCAGAATACTTTTGTCATGACATTGAATTTCTCGAGAGGTGACAAACAAACTCCGGGGTACCTCGTTCAACTTTGATTTTTTAAACCATTTTTTACTAGTGAGGGGGAGGCTCGTTGCTTCACTCATAAATTTTTCAATGATCTCCAATTGGATGTCACCCACCTTGGCTCTGCATACATCAATTTGAGGGAAAAATCTTTGGCCACTTGCGAGTTATAACCTTGGAATTTCCTGATAAACACATCCCAGCCTAGACTCTTCAGATCCTCACTCGCATCATCATACAAAAACAAAGTTTGGGAGCCATTTGGCTCAATTTGGATGATAGGGGCCATAAGGGTTTGAACAGTCAGTCAAGAAGGTGACCAGAACTTACTGTGGGCTTAAGAGGTAGCGAGAACAAGGGAAAGTCTAAGCCAAAAACAAAGGATTAAAACTAGCATTCATGCCAGTGTGACCATAATGTGAGCATAAGGGGTTTCAAGCCATGAAAATTTGGCATTTCAAGTAATGAATCCTTTGAGTATAGAGTGTAACTCAATACGCTAGCTCACAATGAGGGATCTCTTGAATCAAATTGACAACTGAAATGAAGTATAGGTTATGTTCCAGGTGTGTTTAATTTTCGTCAAATGTAACGGGTGAAGTTGATTTGCAGAGGTTAGGAGAAGATGTATTTTACAAGCCAAAATTATATCGAAAACTTAAAACCAAAGTCGATTTACCAAGAATTTTAAATGAAACAAGCCTATAGTCCATTCACCAATCGATTCTTGGTATACAGAGCATCCAAGATATAACTTTCAATCCAAGAACAACTCAAAATAAGTGTTTCATTGATATATGATAAGCTCAAATCAAAACAACATTCATTAAAAAAGTTTTAAACACATTGACCCTTTTAGGACCAAGCCTTAGATTAAATTGCAATACAATTTAAATTTTTAATGGTTCATTCATTCTTTCAGTCATGAATGAAGCAAGAAAACGCAAGATAAAAATAACCAGTAACAATCAAAACACCCCTTTTGAAACCGAATAGTCATCTTCAAATAGAAATATTTATAGTATTAGGCATAGGCAGCTACATGAATTGTCATTTGTCACTTGAAAAAGTTAAAAATCATGTAGGGTTGCCAACAATGGAGACTTACTGGGAGAAGCAGTTATCTCTGCATCACCGACAAGTTCATGTTGGGACTATTTAGAATGGTTACACATCAGACAACAGCTAAAGGACACCAAGCATATTAATCAAATTCCAACAACCATTACATAGTCCAGCTTCAAATATCTTCCTATTCAAATGAAATCCGATGACAAATTTTAATTATGAGAGCAACGATATTTTAAGCCAATGGCTTCGATACTGTTGACAGGGCCACTACTACTAGAAGACATCCATAGCCTTGGTAGGGATGTCAATTAACCCACTCTGACACCTCTACCCTGACCAAGAAATTTCAATTCAAAATGAAGGACACTTATGATCAATATCAAAATTTATACTTGATAATTTTCCTGAACCTGACATTGCTTCATTGCCAGCGGGCATGTTTAGTACCCCGACGAAGTTGTCTTGGAATCATGCATGGATTTACCCACGTCCAGTAGACATGTTTAGTATCTCAGTGGGTTTATGAACACTTCCCACAACTCTCTGGAAATTATTTTCAATTTGGCATAAATTTAATGGTCTTTAGAAGAGCAGGGTGATGCTGAAAATTTCAGTTTTCAGAACGCTTGATATTTTCCGGCCTTTAATTTATTGCTTGATAACCTTGATTATGATCTGAAAATAGTTTTATGATAAGAACAACCTTTCGAGGACATGAAAGAATACTCAATTTGTTTTCTTTAAAAATAGGGACAACGTAAAGAGCGTTAATGATGATCGTGTCTGCTCATAATTGTAAAGTGACACCATGAAACCTATTTTGAACAAAAATCTTTTTAGATAGTCTATGTTTAAGGAAATTACAACATTAATTCTCTGACAGACCTTCATTGTAGCTTCATAATGAGGCATTTTGGTTTCCATTCATGAACTAAAAGGTGACACATGCATGGTTTAACTAGAAAGTAGCGAAAGCAAACAAAATGAAAAGAACAAAAAAACAGAAAATACAAATAAATCAAAACATAAAAATTTTGTACAAAGGTGGATCTGGAATTTATCAAAAAAAAAAACTCTTGAGGGCTTGGCCATTCACTGGGAATATGTCTGGTTGTCCCTCCAAACTCTGTAGGCGGAAGGAGCTAGGACCTAGTTTTTCAGCGATTACAAAAAGCCCCAACCACAGGTTCTGGACCTTGGTGTGTTCCCCTTTTCCTTCGTGAGGTTTATCCCACTTGAGAACCAAATCTCATACCTATAAGTTTCTATCCGAAGTAAATTTAGAATCAAACCAGCCTTTCACAATCTGTCGATGCTAATCCAATCTCTCCCTGGCTTGTGCTCTTACTCCTAGTTTCAACAAGGCATTAATTTGACTTTCAAGAGGAGGGCAGTCCTCTTCTTGAACTTTCTATGATAATTGCAAAGAGGGAAGAAAAACATGAGGAGGGAGGATCACTTCTCTTCCGTAGATGAGAAATATAGGATAATTACTAACAGAAGTTTTCAGAGTCACCCTATCAGCCCACAGTGCATTAAAAAGCGTGTTGTGCCAGTTCTTGTGGTTTTCATAAACTATCCTCTTGATGATCTTGATCAAATTTTTATTCGTTGATTCTTCTAGGCCATTTCCTTGGAGGTAATAGCTAGAAAAATACTTAAGTTTGATCCCTTTCTCCAAATAAAAATCACTCATATCAAGGGATGAAAAGTAAGAAGCATTATCAAAAACCAAACATTCGAGAATGTTGAATCTAGTAATGATATTTGTATCAAGGAAATATATCACCTTATTAGTGTTTACCACTTTCAGTAGTGCAGCCTTAGACCATCTGGTAAAATAATCCATTGTTGTAATGATGTATTTATGCTACTGTGAAGAAGTGGGGTTAATTGTCCCAATGATGTCAAGACCCAATTGCTGAAAAGGTGAATCTACCAAAACATGCTGCAAAGGGAGTGCTGCCTTTTTTACTTGTCCAACAACCTTTTGGCAGATTATGCATTTATGACATAACACATGGGCATATTTGAAAAAAATGGGCCAATAGTACCTATCTCTTAATACCTTGTGAGCAGTGGTGTCTCCACCGAAATTCCCACAAGCTACACTTGCATGTAGTTCAGATAATACCTTCTCTGCTTCATCTCTTTCCAAACAATACATGAGAACATTATCAAAATTCTTACGGAATAATACGTCATTTACGAACTCAAAAGGTTCATATTTTAGTCTTAATGCTCTTCTCTTTTTTGGATCGAGATGGCGAGGGGAAGAACCAAGTGTTAAATAAAAATTAATATCATCAAACCAAGAATTAACAACAACTTGTGTATAGCAGATCTGAATTTCACTATGCCGATTTACAGTTAAGACATTAATTTGACTATGTCATTTTTCAACTGAATCAACAACTAGTTTGTATAGGCCTTGACCTCTGACAATTTGTGCAGGGGTTATTTCGAGTTCATACTCTTGTAATGATGTCATCCAATTTGCCCATTTTTCACCCAATTCTTTTTGTACTAACAAGTTTCTGACAGCAGGATAAGGCACAATGACTTTAGTTCTGGATTTCAACAAATATGATCAGAAATGTTTCACTACTTTGAAAACTGCATAAGCCTGTTGATATACAACTGGGTAGTTAATCTCTTCTCCTTTGAAGGTTGATATCATGAAGGCAATGGGGATTTCATTTATTTCAGCATTGTTTTGGGTCAACACAGTAGCATAAGATCGGTCAGAGGTGAAAGTGTAAAGAGTGAAATCGTTTGAGAAATCAGAAGTCAACAAGGAAGGGGCTTCCACTATGGATTTTTTTATGGAATCAAATGATTGATTTTCCTGTGGACCCCAATGATACTGAACATCCTTTTTAATTAAGTTTTTCAATGGCCTTACCATTTCTGAGAAACTTCGGACAAACCTTCTGACAAAATTACTCTGGCCTAAAAAGGATTGCATAGATGTTTTGGAGGAGGGGGGACGACGTTTGGCAATGGCTTGAGTTCTTTCGGGATCAATGATCATCCCATCACTGGATACTATGTATCCAAGAATTTTTCCTTGTTCCACTGCAAAGATTGACTTCTTAGCATTGAGATATATTCCATACTTGCAGCATCGTTCAAGGACAGACCTAAGGTGAGACAAGTGATCTTTCTTTTTTTTGGAGAAAACAATAACTCCATCAAGATATACCACTACAGATTGATTTATGAGACCATGAAACGCAGTATCCATTTCTCTCTGGAAAGTGGCCCCGACATTTATAAGCCCAAAAGGCATCTTCTTGTAGGCGTAGGTGCCCCATGGGGTACAAAAATTGGTTTTTAACTGGTCTGGTGCAGACATGAGGACTTGGTTGTATCTCGAAAAACCGTCTAGAAGTGATAGTCTTTCGGAACTAGATACCTGCTGAAGAATTTGTTCCATCGGTGGAATAGGATAATTGTCTTTTTTAGATGCTTGGTTCAAGTTACGAAAATCGAAACAGAGTCGAATTTCGTCACTTTTCTTCCTTACAGAAACTAGATTAGACACCCATTGTGCATGTCTCACTGGGAAGATAATCTTCACATTCAATAATTTATTTAGTTCTTTATTGACCATTGGTTCCAACTTAGGTTGCATATTTCTCAGATTCTTCTGAAAAGGTTGAGTTTGGGGTTTCATGGGGTTGATATGTTGTATTATATTAGGGTCAAAAGTTTTTAAATCATCATATGTCCAAGAGAAGACATCCTTGAATTCTTTAAAAAGTTTTATAAAAGCGGACCATTCTTGCTCGGAGCATCCCATTCCCAAATTGATATCTTGTGTATTATCTTTAGACCCTAGATTTATCATTTCATGAGTCAAGGAAGAACTGTTCATTTTATAATTTACCAACCCTCTGAATTTATCATGCAAATCATAAAACTTCTCTATTCTTACCACGGATTTAGGAATAGAATTTACCAGATCAAATATTGATTCGGGAGATCTAGGCTGTGATATTATCGCGAAATTGTGGATATTTTCATCGTGAGTGCTTTCATCGTTAATTTCTCCTTGGAAAGTGTCCTCCATATGCAAAATGTTGTTGATCTATTGATCATCATCAAACACTCTCCAATTAGTGGCGTTGTATGGGATTGATGGTCTGAACAATAACTCAATCAAAAATGCATTCAAAGAAAGAACTCCTGCGAGAAAAAGTTTAGAAGCAACGTTAGCCAATAAGTCAACCTTAGAATTGCTTAATCTAGGAATGGAAGTGATGTTAAATGCTGAAAATTTGTGCATTAGATTCCATACCTTAGTTTGGTAACTTTTCAGGTGTGGTGATAGGCAATGTATGGAATTTTTTACCTACCTAACCACAATTTTTGAATCACCGAATGCCATTAAGTTCTTTATGTCCATATCTACAACTTTCCTGAGCCCTTGCAAAAGTGCCTCATATTCGGCGATGTTGTTTGTGAATTCAAACTCTAATCGATAGGCGATGAAAGTTTTATTACCTACCAGGTCGATGAGTACACATCCTGCGCCAGCTCCTTCTTTGGATTTGGATCCATCGAAGTAAAGTGACCATATATGAGATTCATCAGCAGTATTTGGCACATTCAGTAAAGATGTTGATCGAGTACATCTCATGAGCTCCGACTGATGTTCCAGATCAGTGATGGGAGAAGTTTCGACCATGAAGTTACCAAAGAAGGTGTTCATTCCCTGCATTTCAAGTGAATTAGTGGAAGAAGTAAATGGTTCATTAGCATCATTCAAATCCATCATGGTGTGCTTGAGGTAACGTTCATAGTTAATCCTAATTTTGTTTGGATGTCCATTTTCTAGCAACCATAAATGCGACCAATCTGTTGCAAAGTAACCATGTCGTTGCTCGGACCAATCCCTGCTCAAAAATAAACCATAGACTTCAGGGATGTAAACAACAATGATGTCAATTATCTGGTGAACCTTAGGATTAGAAGATAACCTAACGAGCACATTCTTTAGTTCACCAATTACCTTAACATTCATCCGATCAAGCTAAATGATTTTAAGACTAGAAGGTTGAACTTCTTCATTAATCTTTTGGAAAACAAACAAGGGCATCATATTTGATGATGTGCCAGAATATACCATTCAATAATGTACATTCCTATTGAAAATTTCAAAAGTTAACAGAAAAGGTGGGACATTTTTGCGAGCATTAGCAGCAGAATTCTACTTATTTTTAGTCACTGTCCCTGAAACTACTTTATCTACATTTGATTTAGTTTTTTCAGTGAGATCTCTTTTATCTGGGGGTTCAGGTGTCATTTTAGAAGAGATCTTTTGAGTTGTTTTAGTACTTATTTATGCAATTTTCTTGCTATTCAAATTGTTGTTCTTACTATTTTCTGTGATGTTTTGAAGCATTTTTTATGAAAGAAGCGGGAATTTCAAAAGTTCATAAAGTTGGGGCTGCTAAAACCTGTTTTGTTTCATCTTGTTTCAAATGTTTCAGAGGCACATTAGTACTTATTTAGAAAGAGGGTTTACTCTGTTTTTTTATTCTAGTGTTGTAAGGATGGACAGTTTCAAAATTGGCTTGAAAAATACTTTCGGAAAAATGTCCAAAGACATTGGGAGATGAATCCTCTTCTTCAGCTACTTCTTCTTCGACTATGTCTTCTGAACTTTCAGGAGGAACCAAGTTATCATGTTCTTCAAGGATAGTTTGTAGAGTGTATTGTAAACTTTCAAAATTCAGACCCTCAAGGGTTGGATTCAGCCGGTTGGGGGGAAAAGGTTTTCTAAAAGGAGGTTTATAACTTCCTTTGCTCGAGGATGCTTCTTCAGCCGATCTCCTCAAGTCTACGACTTGATTCAATAATTTTTGGACCACCTTTTGCAAACTTTCGAAGTATGAAGTTTATGATTAGGTTTTGGTTTGGGGAGGCCTAGTAAGAATTTATATTTTCTTCTTAGAAGATGGGGTTATTTTTGCCTCATTACTAAGATTATCTTTCAATCTCAAAATATCTTTTTCGATTTTTCTTGCCTCCTCGAAGGATTCCAGTAATGTAGAATTCTTAGACCTTTTAACCCAAATTGCTATATTATTGTGTAGAGCATTAGTGTAATATGCCACAATAAGGCTTTCTACGGGCATTGAATTAGTGGGGATTTAGTTTTTTAACGTGAGGAACCTTTGTTTAAAATGTTTTACTTTCTCCTTAGGGTTCATCTTTAAGTTGGAGAGTTCCATGACTATGACTTTAGGATATTTATCATCTCCGAACTTCTCTAGGAAACAGGTTTTGAATCTGTCCCAAGATATAGTGGTGTGAGGTTGTTGGGCGAAATACCATGTAGAATCATTTCCCTCAAACGTGTAAGGAAAAAGTATACATACTACATCTTCATGTTATACACTTCGGAGTCTAATGGCTAGCATGAATTTCTTTATGTGATCCTTGACAATTTGCTTAGAATCTGGATCAAACTTAGGTAACCATTTCTCCGGGTGTTTTGGTAAAGGGTGTTGGGGTCCAAGTACAACCACAACATCTTGATCGAGCCATGGTATGGCGGGATTGTTTTGTTTCTCCATGGGTGTAGGTGGTGTCGAAGGCTGAGATGGTTTAGATGAAGAACTACCTTCGTCAGATGACTCTCCTCCTGAAGAGGATGGATATGAATGAAGTGGGGAAGGTGGAATACTAGATCCTCTGGCTCCAATAATAGGTGTATCAGTAGGATTCACAGTATCATCTTTTAGAGGGTTTAAAACCAGACCAGTTCCTTCAAGTTGTTCTTTGATATTAGATAAATATAAAGGTTGATTCAGTGGCTGACCAGGTTGTCTGATATGGGCCAAAGAATTGTGTGTCCTTAAAAGCGACTGACAAACAATTTCCTGTACGTCAGACCCTTGAGGGTTTGGTGTTATTGGCTCAATAAGAATCTGGGGATTTTTGTTCGAGGTAGTTCTTGTTTCAAAAGTAACGTTTTTGTCAGAATGACTTCGTGTTACTATAGGGGAGAGAGTGTGTGGGGGAGGAGTCTTGCGACTTCCACATTCCATCAATTGTATTCAGGCCCTCCTTCTAGCACCATTTGTTGACGGGAAAAATTGACCATCTGTCAACTGGGAGAATGAGTCTGGTCTGGGGTTGTCTAAGTAACCCAATGCATTTGGTATAACTCATTCTAATGGGTTTAATGGCTCCATTAGCCAATCTAAAGATCCTAAAGAAACAAAATAAAAGAAAGAAATAACTATCTAATTACTAAACACACACTATATATATATATATATATATATATGTACATATGTATAATGTAACTGTTGTAGATATATTTCAGCAAAATATATACAAATCTTAATTATGTACATGATTTACAAACTGCAAGTTTTAAACGAAACTTACGAAAATCAATGTGAAAAATGATTGCTTCTAGGAAGTAGGTAAAGAAAGAACATAAAAATATTTTTTGTTTTTCCTTTATAAATCTAAACTAATATGGAATTAAAAAATACAATGAAACAAAAATGTGTGGATAGTCAAAAGTTGAACCATACATTCTAGTTTTAGTGATGAGTAAATGACAAAACATTACAAAGGATCTTACCTATTAGTGAGTTAGTGAGGTGTATCCGGGCATCTGCATGAGTGGAGAACATCCAACTTCCCTGTCCAAGAAAGAAATCTGCAAGGAACCTTGTGACTGTTCTAAATAAATTTATAACCTGAATTAGCAGCTTAGGTTTCAATGACATAAGAGGAAACAAAAACATAAACCTGTGATCTCATAATTGCACATGATTACAGTAAGATAAATTTGAAAGTAATCTATGCATTTCATCATCAGATTAAAACTCAAAGATAAATCCTATCAATTTAATTGAAGATATGATCACAACATTTAAATTTTGAGAAGCAAATTATAGATGGTATTTATAATATAACATCCTTCACATCACAGATCATTTAATATAAAGATATCAGACCTATACATGTAGAAATATTAACAAAAACATAAATGACAACATTATAAATAAAAGGCTAAAGCCAAAATGCATAAATGTTGTTTCATTAAGTTCTGGAATCACTCATCCATCTCTTGCTCTCAGCCAAGATGATTTAATTACAAAAATATGGAGTATTGAAAGAGTTCATGTAAGCTAAACATCCTATCTTCTAAGATAGGATCAGCTCTCAAAAGGATCTAAAAGTTTCAAAGATAGAGGGTCTAAAAACCACTCAATATCCAACTATATCTTCAAAATTATGAAAGTTTTGTTTTGATTTACAAAATAAGCCAAAAGGGATGGATAATTAACTAATTCCAACATTCTCCATCTTATGAGATCAGCACAGGATACATCCTATCCTGAAAGAAAAAAAAAATGAGAAAATTAGATATTTATTTAACTAACATTTTCCAAACTTTATATGAGAATTGAATTGGCTACAGAATCTCACGATTCTGTAGCCAGTGTTATTATTAGCAATAAAAAACTAAATCAATCTAGATAAATTAGAAAAATAACAAAAAACATAATTTTGATGAAAACCAATCTTACCATCCAACTGATAACAAAATTCAAATCACAAAATCTCAGAATTGATCAAAACTTTGACACTATCAATGTTTTTAATTATGATATTGCCTATTATTTTCAAACGTTTTCCTTGTCTTTGTGCATTGATCTTGAGCTCACGGTTTTCATTTGTCAATGAGTCATTTTGAGCCGTAAGAGCCTTGATCTTTTATTGAAGGATAGGGATGTTTTCGTAATACTGACCTATCCAATGTAAACAAACTTCACAATGTACATCAGGGGCAATCGATTGAGAAAGAGCGTGACTATGTGTTAAAACCCTACCACTCTCCACTGTCGGCTTTTGATCGATTTTGACACTTGTAAATTCCTTGTTGTCTTTCAAACATGGCAGGAGATTATCCACATAATTGAATGGTTGATATGGTTCAGAGCAATTTAGATCTTCTTGTTCCAAAAAACTTTCGATCTCGAAGTCAGAATTGTCATGGATCTTGATCGAATCGATCGAGCTCACATGAGCTTTTGATTTATTTCACAAACTCCTTGAAATGAGTCGCCCATGCCTCTTATTATGAAACCCTATATCCCGATTTTTCTTTGACTATTTGTGCATATGTTTTTTGTTGGTTTTTGTAGTGGGATTAGGGAAAATGATTTGTTCATGATCAGGAGTTTTAATAAGCCTAGAACTAGCATCCTATTGCTCACACAAAGGTTGATTGGGCAATGGCCTTTTAGGAGGGTTTTCATGCAAGAAGTCTAGCCTGCCACTAGAGGGAATAAGAGGCTTTTCTATCATCATCTTATCCATTACATGATTCTCTAGAGGGTTTACTGTAATGAAACCATCACGAGCTACGAAACTATCCCAATTTTGACCGAGCATTTTCAAATGATGAACTACCAATAATTTAATCAACCAATGGTGAAAAAGGCTTGAATCCAAGCTATGTTTCTTATAACTCTTTTCCATTTTATACAAACTTGTTAATAAGTAAAACAACATGTTTAATTAGAAACCTATAAAATGCATGAGAAATCTTATGTGGTAAAGGAACACCAAGCCAAAACGACCTTCACAGGTGAAAAATTGTCTTAAAACTACCAACAAACCATGCCATCTAACCTTGAGTAAGGAGATCTGAATACCTTTGTCACAGCATTGAATTTCTCAAGAGGTGACGAACAGACTCCAGGGTACCTTGTCCAACTTTGAGTTGTTAAACCATTTTTAACTAGTGAGGGGGAGGCCCGTTGCTTCACTAAAAAAAAATTCAGTGATCTCCAACTAGATATCACCCACCTTGGCTCTGCATCCGTCAAATGTGAGGGAGAAATATTTGTCCACTTGCGAGTTATAACCATGGAATTTCCTGATAAACACATCCCATCCTAGACTCTTCAGATCCTCACTCACATCATCATACATTAGCAAAGTTTGGGAACCATTTGGCTCAATTCGGACGACAGAGGCCATAAGGGTTTGAATAGACAGTCACAAAGGCGACCATAACTTGTTGTGGGCTTAAGAGGTAGCAGCAACAAGGGAAAGTCTGAGCCAAAAACAGAGTAAAACTAGAAGTCATCCCAACGCGACCATAATGTGAGCACAAGGGGTTTTAATCCAAGAAAATCAAATGTTTTAGGTAATGAATTCTTTGAGTACAGAGCGTAACTCAAGACCCTAGCTCGTAATGAGGGATCTATTGATTCAAATTGACAACTGAAATGAAGTACAGGGTCATTCTAGGTGTGTTTAATTTTCATCAAATGTAATGGGTGAATTCGATTTGCAAAGGTTAGGAGAAGAAGTCTTTTACAAGCCAAAATCATATCGAAAAATTAAAACCAAAGTCGATTTACCAAGAATTTTAAATGAAACAAGCCTATAGTCCATTCGCCAATCGATTCTTGGTATACAAAGCATTCAAGATATAAATTTCAACCTAAGAACAACTCAAAATAAGTGTTTCATTGATATATGATAAGCTCAAAGAAAAACAACATTCATTAAAAGAGGTTTAAACACATTGACCCTTTTAGGACCAAGCCTTAGATTAAATTGCAGTACTATTTCAATTTTTAATGCTTCATTCATGCTTTTAGTCATGAATGAAGCACAGAAATGTAATATAAAAATAAGTAGTAACAATCAAAACACCCCTTTTACAACCAAATAGTCATCTTGAAATAGCAATATTTACAGGATCAGGCATAGGCAGCTACATGAATTGTCATTTGTCACTTTAAAAAGCAAAAAATCATGTAGGGATGCCAATAGGTCATTAAAGTAAAAATAATTCAAGCATTCCATCTTGATATATAATTTTGTTGCACCCTCTATAAGAGTGCATTGAAACAGGTGCAAATGGACAGAGTCATCCTTCAACGAGTTGGATGAGCACCACAAGTGAAAGGTCATCACATGATCCCTTGGATATTCACTAGGATTTCCCTCAAATTTAGGGATTGCAGAGAGAAACTTAGTTGAAATGAGGGGCCAATGCATATAATGACAGATTGGGTCATTTAACAATATCGACAAATATAGAAAATCCAGAGTTTCCAGAAAAGGTATTCTCAGTTGTGGAGTATGTACATGAAAAGAGTGGCCTGGATTTTGGTTGGCACTAGGTTGTTAGGAAAATTTTTACTGATGGCCATGGTTTTGGCAGATACCATTGTGGCCATTTCCAACAAAAGGGATTTGTGTCTAATATTTTATCGTCGGTTGATTCCCGAAGTTAGACGATATGGATTGTGTAGGGATTTCTCTTTGTACAGTGTTCCACGGACCTTGGTTGGGGATGCCCCCAACTGACCCTCCTAGAATAGGTATTGAACCTTGCCTGGGGATCCATATAGTGTGGGATGGGTTGCCTCCGATTGACATTACTTATGAGGGAAACAAGCCCTGCCAAGGATTCCCAAGTTTGCAAGGAGTAATCTCTTGTCATCACTTCCTGTGAAGGAATGAAACCTTGCATAGGGTTTTGTTGACCAAAAAAAGGGTTGGCCCCACTCGTGAAAGAAGAAAAATTAAAAGTGTTATTTCCAAATGAACCGAACAAAGAAAAGGACATTGATCCCATCAGAGTCATGTAGGATGAAGGTCCATAGATCCCTCCACTAAACAAACTATAGTTGGTATTAGGCCGGATTGGCTCCTAAAATGTGCCACAAAGAGAAGGGGACAGAGGAAGGATGTGATGACCACCATAATAGATTTCATTGAATGGGGCAGTGGTGCCCACAAATGATACTTTCAAGGGATTATTAGAGCTCCTTACCCCCAGACCAATGGTATGTAGAATAGAGTATGTGAGAAACGAGTTAGAGTCAAAACTAGACATCCCATATGAAAAGGGAGTGACCAACGCATTCTGAATGAAGGGAAAAGTATTTTAAGTCGTCAAAGGAATCAATCCACTACCTGAATTAGTGGGCATTAGGACAGTCATGTTCATGATAGGTAGAGGTGGGGGAGGAGGTGCAATTCCCCCTCCTGCGGTAGCCGTAATGGGAGTACGAGGACTCGTTGATGATGTAGCATTAATCTCTTCCATTTCCACTCTTCTAACAAACTATCATTCAGGAGAAGTCACCTTGGGAGGGACTGTATGAATTAAGAGCGACATGGATAAGTCGGTGATTGAAGGATTTACTGGCGTGGTAGCTTTGAACAATCCTTCTTGATCTAGCCTGGACCTCAATGGTGGCGGAGGTGGATCCAAAATAACTCATGATAGGCCTTGAAGCCTACATGAACAGTGTAACTATTTATATTCCACTTTGTGAAATGATGAACTGAGACTTTAAGGTTTGTCTAGCGTAAACACAAAACATAGACACTAAAAGTTCCTAAAGGAAAATCAAGTAGATAACTAACTTGTAGGAAGAACAGTTACGCCAATCAACACTAGAGAAACTTACCGGTGCAAGTGTAACTCAAACAAGGAAACACCCTCTGGGTATAATTTGCAAAGCACAATCTCACATCTTCCCTAGGTACCGTAGTATACCCCTATAATCAACTGTGTAAGTCCATAAATTGGAAACCAGGTTTCCAGCTCGTAGTCAGTGACCAGGCGGGTACAGTCAACAATCGTGCTGATCGTAATGAGAAGGATAACAAAGTTTGAAGCCCTTCAAGGGTACTGAAGGAAATTGTTCTCGAAGAAAAATGAGGATATCTAATGGATTCAAGGTCCATGAGGCTCCGTAGTTAAATATGATCAGTATGATTCCCAAGAAAAACTCTCAATATACAATCCCCACTACACTTGGTCTGATTTTGGAGGGGTCATATCCTCTACCTTTCCTTATGTTAGGGACCTAACCCCTCACGTAGGTAGAATACTATATTACAATGTAATAAAGGTCAATATTAATAAGGCCTAGCAATAAGGAAGAATAAGTCGAATGTAAGAACACCTAATGAAAGCTTCCACTTCTAGAAGGATCTTCCTCTAGATGGTTCTTTTGTTAGACATATTTAGTATAAATAGGAGTCGAGGATATGAGAACTTTTTTATTGCATATTATTGTAATAGATTTTTGCTCGACTGGAGGTTGCCCCCTCAAAGAGGCAAGTGCATAGTGCTCTCAGTAATCAAATTTCTCTTTCTAATGTTATTATGGTATCATTTTGGTATTATTGTGGTGTTGTTATGGTTATATTGTTGTTCATATGCCATTTCTAGCATTTTATTTCTATTCTGCATACTTTTTATATTTGGGATACTACAAGTGGTATCAGAGCACTTTTCTTGGCAAAATATTGTCATTTAATGTTTTTTAAGGTTGAGACATATTCTGGCATCTTTAAGCTACAAAGATCTATTTTTATGCACATAAACCCATCATCGGGGATTCATACATGCAGGAAATACAAGTGGCACTTAAGCATACATCTGTTGGCCACCCTTGTAAACCATGTTGGTACCCCTTCAAGTGGTAGCGCATTAGACAACACTTGTATATGGATTGACCTAGATTTTCTGAAGCCCTCTTTAGATAAATCAATTGGTAACCTGACTGCTATAGTGCCATCAAGAACAACACTAGGGAAGATACTCTCTAGTACCTGGGTAGTCGGGTAGTATGACTAAGGGAACGATCTAGCCTAGTTAATTGGTTCCTTGAGATATTGAGACGAGTACTACTATTGGACCCTGCATGTATATCAAAGAGCTATATCACAGGGAAAACCCTTGAATACCTAACCCCTGGGGACGAAAATAATAAACAAAATAGACAATATCTATTGTCGCGCAACTGTGTGCCAGTTGCCAAATCACTACACATTTCTTCCTTCTTAAGAATTTGGACATTTCATCACTACAGTATTCTTCAGACTGGAGTATAACTTCACAAGTGTAAAAATATTTTGGATCTTGTTGCACCATTATTTGAGACCTATTCCATTAGATTTATCTCTTCACCCTAATCACATTCATACCTATCATTTTTCAGAAATTTTTTTGACCCCACCTGCCCCTTTTTGATTCCCTCATCATCATGGACCATACCCATAGCCAAGACTTGGAATATCGCTTCAATACCTTGCAATCTAATTTCACAGAGACCCAACAAGAAGTGAGACATCTCAGTGCCAATATTTCCACCATCAATAAAAACATGCATTCCTCCATCGTCCCCTCAATCGAGGAACTCAAATAAGACCTCAAACAAGACATTACTACCCAACTTGAATTTTTCACTTCAATGATCTGCACCAAGCTTCATATCCCTACAGATCCCCCTTTATTTGACCCACCTTTGCATAGCGAAGCTGAAACTTCCTCTCATTCCCATAAGTTTCAACACCATCACTTTCAGTGTAACCTACGCCTTCCGCATGTGGAGGTGACCAAATTTGATGGCTCAGATACCACTAGTTGGGTAACTCAAATGGAACATTATTTCTCTTTGTACGACATTACAGATGAGTTGGCCAAACTCTGGTATGGTGTTCTCCATCTAGATCAAGAACGTTGGCAATGGTGGAAATGGAGAAAAACTGCCCATCAAGGGTATGTTTCTTGGACACACTTTGTGGCAGATATTTATGAACGCTTTTGACACAGACACCAACCATTTAGGATGTTTGACAAAGTTGAAACAATATGACATAGTTGAAGAATTTATAACTTCTTTTGAGCGACTAGCGTTTCGTATAGAGGGCATGTCTGATGCTTTTTTTCGAGAATATTTTATCACTGGCCTCAAGGATGAGATTCATGCTCATGTCCTCATGGATCGGCCTCAGATTTGGTTGGAGGCTACTAAAAGAGATAAGGAATCACAATAGGTTGTCTCTTCTCAAAACCGAAAACCCTCCTTTATTCCTCGCACTAAACGAGTAACTCCCACTCCTCCTTCTACTCCACTAAAGATCCAAAACTTTACCAGGGCCGAAATGGATGAATGCCAACTCAAAGGCCTTTGTTATAATTGTGCTGACAAATATTTTCCTAGACACAAGTGTAAGGAACAAAATATTTTTATGGCCATATCAGAGGATGTTTCGGAAGTGGATGTTGAATCTCCCCTTGTGTTAGTGTCACCTGAACCCACTTACATAACCTCTCCCTCAGACCCTCCCGAAGTAGAAACAGTCATTTCCCTAAATGCTCTCACTAGCTTCTTTTCTCCCCAAACCCTGAAACCAATTAGCTACATCAAGCCTAGGAAAGTCATCATTCTTATTGATAGTGGAAACACCCATAATTTTATTCATCGTTGCATTTCCCAAGAAATTAATTGCTATATCTGTGCAGTCAATAATTTCCAAATCACGATTGCCAATGGCGGGTCCATGAAATGCGGAGGGTGTTGTGAAAATGTGTGTCTCCAAATTGGTGATTACCACCTGAAATATCATATGTTTTCTATCGACATGGGTGGTTGTGACATTGTGTTGGGTGCAAACTGGCTAATAATTTTGGGTCCCATTCTCATGGATTTTAAGGAATTAACAATGCAATTTGACCAGGAGGGCCTATAATATAAGTTCCAAGGCAATACTGTTGGTTCCCCTGAGATCATTACTTCCCATCGCGTGGAAAATATTCTCAAAAAAGGTCATTCTGGTGTCATTTCCCAACTCCACTCCATACAAGAAACCGAGACACCCTCTTTGCCACATGACCTCCAATATAGCCTCTCTAAACATAAAGTGGTTTTTTCCACTCCCCAGGGACTCCCTCCTTCCCTTGGTGTTCATGATAATTCCATTACCTTTGTCCCAATAATCCTTCCTCCCAATATCCATCCCTATCATCACCCCTTTTCCCAAAAAAATGAAATTGAGAAAATGGTTCAAGAACTGCTTAACGCAAGTGTTATCCACCCTAGTACGAGACCCTACTCTTCATGGTTACCACTAGTTGAATGGTGGTACAACACTTCATACCCTATAACTACCTGCATGACTCCTTTTGAAGTGGTATATGTACAAAAGCCACCTTTATTTCTCTCATATTGACCAGGTGTAATGCCCATATACTTCTAGACATCATTAAGATTCATAAACATTTCTATTTCGTAAACTGAAACAATAACTTCTTAACATAATAGTGATTCTCATAACAACAACTTAGATTTATCACTAAATACTGATATCATGACAGAAAGAAATAATTACATAACTTAACAAGTACCTGGATCTGATGCTAATTTATGTTCCCTCTTTGCCTTGCTGTTGCCTTTCTGCTCCCTGCTACACAGATCAACCTTGGTATCACTAAACCACAGTTGTTTAAAATGAATCATTGAACCGGACAATTGTAATTAAATAATTTCTCACACAATTAATTGATTGTTGTCTTTTATAAAAGACTAGTCTTGCTGATTGGATTGAATGCATATATAAATTACTAAAGGATGATGGTTTGATTATTAGTACATGCATGAGACTTGCATGTACTAGCTACACATGCATTTCTTGTGCATATACACTAGTATGTATGAGTTTTCTTGACTTACTGATATTGTCGGTTACTTATTGGGAATGTGTGAACCATACTCTTTTCCTTTGTACCATCAGATACCTTA
>ML832715.1:49649-63410 GCA_009831015.1 Picea engelmannii
ACGAAATAGCAACAGAAATAGCACTTGAACAGAAATAGCACTTGATTCAGATAGCAATGTTCACAGGCCTCTTCGAGGGGGCAACCTCCAATCGAGCAGTGCTCTGTTACAATAATATCCAAGCTAGGGTTCTCATACCCTCGTCTCCTATTTATACTAAAAAGAAACATCTAGAGGAAGATCCTTCTAGAAGCGGAAGCTTCTATTAGGTCTTCTTACATCTGCCTTATTCTATTTTATTGAAAGGTCTTATTAATATTGACCTTTATTACATCCGAATACATTGATCTACCTATGTGCAGGTTAGGACCTTAACAGGTTCTTTATACCAGTTTTCCCTGACTGTTGCTTGACGGCAATTGTTGGGACACACAGAGGTACACGCGGCCTGCAGAAGGCCTGCATGCGTGTACCCGCACCCTAACCTGTTACAGCCTGCATGTGAATGCTAGCTGTAGAGGTTTTAGTTGCGTGTAGGAGTTCAGAGAACTTGAGAGGCAGTCCTCCTCTTCCCTGTCAGAATTATACATTCTCAGGGGGTTTTCTGGATCCTGTCTAAGTCTTTCTGGTTCACAGTCCTGTCTCAGTTTGTCTTTTTGTGATTTGTTATTCCTTGCAATTATTTTTCTTTTCTGTTAGAAGAAGCATCCAAGCCTTCAAGTGTCCCTGGTTATCAATACCAAAGGCCTCTTCCTAGTCTGGGTTGCTTGTGTTTATTTTTGTCTAAGAATTTATACATACACGTAGCCTGTACAAGGTCAGCCCACGTGTACACGCGTTCTGTTTCAGCTCAACACACGTTCGCACACATGCTGTTTTAGTGACAGAAGCGTGCTTGATAGGCTACTTTTCGGTCAAGATGGGGCAGTCATCCCCTCATTTGATGAGAAGTATTGCCCTCAGGTGTTTTAGTCTAGGGTTGAACAGACAGTAGGTTAGGTCCTCTTACCCTTAGCCTGCTTTTTCTTGGTTGATAGTTAACAAAAAACATAAAAAGACAAATTTTGTTTTATGGTTTTTAGACAAGCGTAAGAGTCTTTCTTTTCTTGATTGCCATTGTGTGCCTTCACTTTGATTTTTTGTGATCTGCGCTTTAAGCCAGAATTGGTCTTTCTTGGTTTTGTGCTTGTCGGTATTTTCCCTTTGTAGCTTGATTAGCACTTAAATAAATAAAAAAAGAGAAAAAAAAAACCCTTTTCATTTTCTTCTTTGTTTGAAGATTGTGTTTCTGCATCAATAGCTAGGGAGAAGTCTTTTTGTTCATAAGTTTTTGCAGTGCATTTAGAGCATAAGTAGCTCGTAGTCGAGTGAAATTACTTTATGTTTGCTGCATGAAATCTTAGAAAAATTGAAAAGAAAAAAGAAATCTTTCTGTGTGAAAAGTTGTTGATTTTTGCCTTTAGTAAAAGTCTTTTGTTTCCAGCTTTTTTCATTCGTTTTTGCTTTAGTATTTACACATCATTAGTTTCACCTTCATACCCTGTGACATAAGAAAACCCATAAAAGCAATGCTAATTTAAAATCTATTAGACTTTTTGTTTGTAGGGTTCATACACTAGTTCAAGACTAGGGCCTTGGATTAGGTTGGAGAGGAAACTCTCCAAGGCCACTCAAAACCAAACATTAGAGTATGTGATAGGGAGTGTAGAAGTCCAGTTTCATGGAAGTTATCTGGGACCCCCCTCTAACATAGGGGATAAACACGAGGTCGCGTACGGAAAGGTAGCGGAGATAACCCCTCCAAAGACGGACCAAGCGTAGTGGAGAACACATATCGAGGGCTTGTTTTGGGATTCCGTCGTTTGCATTTTCCACAGGGCTTCATGGGTCTCGAATCCGTTTGAGGTCCTCAGTTCTATTTCGAACCATTTTCTCTCTATACCCTTGACAGGTTTCAGGCTTGATACCCTACTCACTGTGGTCTACCCGACTTTCGACTGTACCCACCTGGTGACTGTTCGCATGCTGGCAAACTAGTTGCCAATCTTTTTAGGGACATACACAGGTGACTGCGGGGATATACCGTGGTACCTAGGACAAACATCGGGCCACACTTTTCAGAGTATACCTGGAGGGTGCTTCTGTGTTCGAGTTTCACTTGCACTGGTAAGTTTCTCTAGTGTTGGTTGTTGTAACTATTCTTCCAACTAGTTTAGTGTTTGCTTGACTTATCTCTTAGGGGATTCTTTTTTAGTGTGTGTTATTGTTTGAATGTATAGAATACCTTACCATGTCTTGGATATTCTCACATAGTGGAGGATCCCAAGCTCTACTGATCACAAAGGCTTCTGGGCCTACCGCCGGTTATACTGGAGCCACCCCCGCCCCCATTGAGGCAGAAGCTAGACCAACAAGGGTCTTTCGAAGCAATCGGGTTACAAACCATTGTGCCTGAACAAATCCCATAGGAATCAACCACCAATATTGGCTCGGTTGAAACCCCAACCACTGATACCTAGCCATTGGTTATTGTACCAATCCAATTTTATGAACGCCTGTCAGTGCCTCACACAGCTATGGAAACAAACGTTGTTACTTCCTCTGGGAATTCTTCCATTCCCACCACTGTTGCTACCACGGGAGAAGCATATCCTAACTTGTCATCGTTGGTCTGATCCACCATGGTCTCGGCTGCAACTATGTCGCATAGTGGACCGATCCCATCTATCGCAGCAGCCAAAACTCCCTTCACACCTAGTGCGACAGGCCCTCCATTTTCATACGGTATGCCTAGTTCAGGTACAAGTCCTACACTCACTTACTCCACTTTACAGACTTTGGGTCTGGGGGCAAGGAGCTCTAACGCTCCTCTGCAAGGTCAACTTGGGGGCATTCCTGTCCCTTTTAACGCTTTTCCTTACGCTGGAGGTCATATCTTTCCTTCGTCCCCTTCGCTTGGTGGTCTGCATCAGCAGTCCACCGGACAGCCTGCACACACTAGTTCATTTGGAGCTGGGAGTCAAGGAACACCTGCTCACACTATGCCAGTAGGTTCGTCACCATTTGTTTGGAATGGGACGTTTGGTAACAACACTTTCGCATCCACCGCTTTCCCATCTGGGGGCACTCCCATTTTTGGACAGTCTACTCCGGCACAGGGTACTATTCCTGTGTCGGGGGCACATATAGCAGGACCTTGGAACTCAGGACAAGGATCCGTTCCCTCCTCTGGAATGTCGTTCTGGGGTAATTCTTTCTACATTCAATGGAACCCTGGACAGACTACTATGCCTCTCCCATCAGGACCGGCATGGGGTAGTCCTTCCCAAATTCTGTCAAACATGATGCATGCCCAACATCCTATGTCCTTTATGGGGAATCAGCCAATGATGTCTCCACAGATGGAAAATCCTTACGTTGGTTAGGGCCATGGTTTCTACCAGAATCTGGGCCAGCAGCCAAAATTTTCCTAGCAACCTGGTGTCAGTCAAACTCCAGGACCCTTTTTCCCAGGCTATTAGCAACAACCCAAACTACCATTCCTGGCGACGTTACACTTGCCATATTTGACAAGGTTGTTAAATGATCCTATTTGTCACGATCCACGTTGGCCTCCTATGCCAATGAAGTTTCCTTCAGACATTCCAAAGTTCGAGGCCAATCCTAATGAAGATCCAGGTGATCACGTGACTACCTTCCATCTTTGGTGTTCATCTAACTCATTGAAAGATGACTCTGTCCAGTTGTGATTGTTTCAACGCACTCTTATCGGGAGTGCCGCGAAATGGTACATCCAGCTCGATCGCTCCAGATACTCTTCTTTTGGTGAACTGGTGATGGCCTTCCTTAACCATTTCCAGTTACCTGTGAGATACGACGCTAGCACAGAGCTGCTTGCCAATTTCGAACAAACAACAACAGACCATATCTCTGATCATATCCAAGAGTGGAGACGCCGAAAGATTCTAATCAATGTACCAGTCCCACCAGCATTCCTGCTTGAGTGGTTCCTTAAGTCTTTAGTCCCACAATTATCCAAAGACGTCGCGACTTCAGGAGTTTTCTCCGAAGAAGATGCCATCATGAGGGCTCAACAATTTGAGCTCATCTATTATCAGCCTGGTTTATTATACAACATCCTGTCGGATGCACCACGATCGATACTGGATAAAACTAGACAGAGAGCTGGACCACATGCCGATGGTATTGTTGGTTAAGCACAAACCAAGCCCGCTGAGAAATTGACAAAGAAATTGCAACAGTTATCTATCCAACACTCTGTGGCCAGCCAGACTACTGCTTTGGATGCTCCTCCTACCCAAACGTCAGAAGTACACTCCATGCAGTCGACTAACCCAAAGGCCACCCAGCAGCCTGAAGGGAAGAAGAAACAATGAAAGAAGGGTAAGGGGGATAAAAAACCTACTGATAATGCTGGCGAGGGCACCACAGAAAAATGGAAGGTGAGGTATCCATGCAACTTGTGTGTGGAAGACCACCTGACCCATCTATGTCCTCGACTTGCAGAGGCCCAAAAGTTTGTCACACAACAACAGCAAGCCGTGTTGACTAATGCCTTTCAGCATGGGAAAAATTTAACTCAAGCCTCTACAAGTGCCGAAGGGGGCAGCCAAGAAACCTGCCCTCCTCTAAACAATTCCTCATCCGCGAATGTATATATGGTTAGGGGTGATGCTTTCATAACGACTAGAGCACACGACTATAGTAAACCAAGTGCCTCTGAGAAGGGTAAAGAAGCTGAACTCCCATCTCTTCCTCTACAAATCAAGAAGACATTGGGAAAAACAATGACACGCATTCCAAAGGGTGCATTTAAGAAAGCTTCTCACAACCCAAATGCAAGGGCCGCCCAGAATTACTTTGTGGTGGAATATTTATCACAAACCCCTTATGCGATGTCTGCTTTGGAAGTCCTCCAAAGTTGCCTGGATCAGAGGAAAGCCTTGTTGACTACTTTAGGCTCTACTGAGACTTGTAACCCGGGTACCATCATGTTAGATACAACTGACTTAAAACCTCATCTTCCTTACCACGTAGCGTTTTAGATAGTAGTGGCTCATCCCACGAAAATTTTTACACGCAATATCTTCCGCACAATCATCGACGAGGGAGCCTCGACATGCATTATGTCATTAGAATGTTAGAGGGCCATTGGCCAGCCTGCTTTGTCTCTGTCACCTACTCTCCTCACTACATTCGACGGTTGTTCTTTTCGACCACATGGAATCATCCCTTCTTTCCCTGTATAGTTAGGAGGGAAGACTGTGTGCATCGAGGTAGAGGTAGTCGACTCCCCCCTCGACTATAACCTCTTGTTAGGTCGGATTTGGACTTACGCTATGCAAGCTGTGGTTGCTACAGTTTTCCGAGTCTTGTTGTTTCCACATGGAGGCCGGATAGTGACTATCGATCAATTGTCCTTCTCTAGACCTGACCCAGCTTTGGAGGCATCCATGGTTCCCATGATTGACAATCCTCAACCAGGTGTTGTTAACGTAGGAGTTGGTTTGTGCCCATCCTTGATGGGTACCTTCGATTACCCACCTCCTCATGACGATGTCAAGTTTATATCTAATCACCACAAGGATGAGATTTTTCACGTTTCGTCATTCCGCACGACTTACTTTGCGGATCCGTGGGTTCTTCATTCCCCATCATCCATGATGGATGAGACAGGGCACTCTGGCATGTCCATGCCCTTGTCGGCCGTTGAAGTAGTGTATTCTTTTGTCCAGCAAGCTTCAGCTAACCCTGATTCGACTCTTGCACAAGAGTTGGATCCACTCCTAGAGCCTATTTGGGCTCAGGGTTCTCTTGCTACCATCGATTCGTTAGACTTAGTCTTGCCTTTTAACTAAGAAGTAATCGAAGCAATGACTAGTCCGGAAAAACCTTGGGAAAATCTTCATCACAGATCATATTTCCTCCCAGAGTTACGCCAAATCGAGGCAGGAGAATTCACTATCACCATGACGGGAGATCATCCATGTCCTATTAATCTCTTAGCCGCACAAGAAATTTATGTTGAGGTCAATATGGCGACGATCACTGAAACCATACCTATTAACATCTCCCAAAACCTTGGCATCATGGAGAATGTCTTCGTCAAAGCGGATTTCTCCCCTGACGAGATTCAAATTTACACGGATCTTTTCAAAGAATTCTGCGACATTTTTTCCTGGTCTTATGAGGAGATGCTAGGTATCGATCCGAAAATAGTTGAACATGAAATCACAACGTATCCTGATCCCAAGCTTGTTCGGCAAAAACTTCGTCCAGTCAATCCTAAGAAATCAGCAGCCATTAAGCTTGAGGTTGATAAATTGCTCAAGGCAGGTTTCATTTATCCTATTCATTTGACTCAATGGGTGTCAAACCCCATGCCGGTCAATAAAAAACAAGGCACGATTCCTGTATGTACTAATTTCCGTGATTTGAACAAGGCATGTCCAAAAGATAATTTTCCAACCCCATTCATTGACCAGATCATTGATGAATGTGCCGATTGTGAAGCCTTTTCATTCATGGATGTTTTTTCAGGCTATAATCAAATACAAATCAAACTTGAAGACCAACACAAAACGACATTCATTTGTCCGGGGGTACATTCGTCTATCGTAAGATGCCTTTTGGCCTTAAAAATGCTGGAGCCACATTCCAGTGGGCCCTGTCTTTTGCATTTCACGACCTCAAACATATATTCGAGGCTTATCTAGATGATTTAGCATCACGCTCTTGCAAGCCAAAGGATCATCCTACGCACCTCAGACTAATCTTCGAACGATGTTGCTACTTCAGGATTCGCTTGAATCCGAACAAGTGCAACTTTTGCGTCATGTTAGGACGTTTGTTAGGTTTCATCATATCAACAACGGGGATCATGGTCGATCCTCTTAAGGTGGAGGCAATAATCCAGTTGCCCCCGCCACGTACAATCTTACAACTTCAGAGTCTACAAGGCAAGGCAAACTTCTTACGATGCTTCATCGCCAACTATGCCGAAATCACCAAGGTATTTATGCGTTTACTGAAGAAAGATGTTCCCTTTTTCTGGGACGAAGCCGCTCAACGCTCTTTCAACGCATTAAAACACGCCCTCACAACTGCAACTCTGCTAAGACCACCTAATTATAACAAATATTTCTTTTTATATCTGGCTACAGCAGAGTCAACTATAGGCATGGTTTTAGTTCAGGAAGACGATTCGTTTTTAGAATACGTGATATATTACCTGAGCCGAGGCCTCGTAGGACCGGAACCTAATTATTCCCATCTCAAAAAACTTGTGTTGGAAGCTGTTCATGCTGTTCAACGGTTCCGTCACTATGTTCTGTTTCGCAAGACCACTGTCATCGCTGTCGTGAATCCATTCCAGTACATGTTGACACGACGAGTTATAGGAAGAAAAATCAGTAGATGGATGGTCATCCTCCAAGAATTTGACTTAGACTTCGTTTCAGCAAATTCCAAGAAGTCATTGGTCTTCGCAGAACTTATTTCGGAGCTTCCGGTTGAGTTAGGTGACGTTGTGCCTGAGGAATCGCCTATCCGGGGAGATATGTTTTTGATTGAATATTCAGACCCCTGGTACGGATATATACTTATCTATCTCCATACTTTGAAGTGCCCCACCTCTGCTTCTCATGACGAGCATCGGTAGATATGCCATCAGGCTAAGAATTATATCATACTCGATGATACGTTATATCAGAGAGGTGTAGACTGCATCTTGCGTCGATGTCTCACTCATGAGGAGGCCATCATAGTGCTCAACGATTGTCATACTAGAGCTTGTGGTGGCCATTTATCTAGGTTGGAAACAACCCAAAATATTTTACGAGAAGGTTACTTCTGGCCCACACTTATCAAAGATTGTATCGAGTCGGTCAAGAAGTTCCATCCATGCCAAATCTTCTCGCGGAAGATGAGGGCACATCTAGATCCTATGTTTCCTGTCATCACAGTTGGTCCCGTCACTAAGTGGGGGATTGATTACACTACATGCAACCCCCCGTCAGCAAGGGGGCATCGTTATATCATCGTAGTTGTCGACTACTTCACTAAGTGGATCGAAGTTATGTCGACGTTTAAAGATGATGGAGAGACTGCATCTTTCTTCTTATTCAACCAAATTATAGCAAGGTTTGGCGTCCCGAGAGAGATTGTCATTGACCATGGCAGTCACTTTCAGAATCAAATGGTGACCGAGTTAACATCAAATCTTGGGTTATGGAAAGAACATTCATCACCTTACTATCCCCAAGCCAATGGGCATGTGGAAGCTGTAAACAAAACTCTTAAGACGATTCTACAACGAACTATCAACTTAGCCAAGTCAAACTGGCATTTGATGTTATACTCGGCATTATGGGCTTACCGAACATCAGTTAAGACTGCAACCAGTTTCTCACCTTTTTAACTTGTTTACAGGCTAGAGGCAGTCTTGCCCATCAAATGCCAAATCCCATCTCTGAAATTGGTAGTACAGTTATTGCCAGGCACTTCTCCACTTGAGGAACGGTTAGTACACCTTGAGCATCTTGATGAGAAGCATCGCGATGCGGCCCTGGCCAACGAGGCTCATAAACATAAGGCCAAGTGTCAATATGATAGGTCCATTCATCCTCGGATTTTTTTTGAGGGCGACCTTGTCCTGGTCTATGACCAAGACAAGGACCCCCTGGGGGCAAGAAAGTTTAAACCCATGTGGTTCGGACCCTTCATTATCAAAGAGGTATTAAAAAAGGGTGCTTATCGTTTGGTCGATTTTGAAGGGAATGCTTTGGTGGAGCCTAGAAATGGGCTCTACCTCAAGAAATATTACTCATAGAAAGGTCACTATGGGTAACTTTTTGTAACATATGTATAGTCTTTGTACTATTAATTTTTTATGTTTCTTTTAAAAAGTGTTACGGACGTGTCATTGATGTTATCTTTCGTCAATATGGCAGATGTCAAGAGAGTCCGAGGTGTTCATTGGGTATGCGGACGGTGCTAGTCGACACACGTGGAGGCTTGCCTCCACAGCTTGGGTAATCTTTACACCACAGGGTCAATTGTTATCTTCCGGAGGTATATTCTTAGGTGACACCACAAATAATGTTTTCGAGTATAGTACAGTTATTGAGTTTCTTCGTGACGCATTGTCATTGGGTATCTCTCATCTCTGGGTCTATCTAGATGCTCAATTGGTTGTGTCACAGCTAAACAGAATATATCGGGTTCATGATCCAACTTTACACCGACGATTCCTTAGGGTACGTCTCTTAGAACACAAATTTGATTATATTACATATTTTCATGTTCCTAGGAGATTAAACCAAATCACAGATACTCTAGCTAATCAAATTTTAGATTGGCATCTCGCCCACATATAAAAGGATCATGGACATAAACATGTAAATACATTTTTGCACACATAATCCATAAGACACAAAAAAGAGATAAAAAACCATAAATAAACATCATAAAATCCTCAGAGTACATAGATGGACACAAGCGCCTCAAAAGTGGGAACAGTAACGAGTCACCGGGCTTATGCCCTCAAAAATATATACAACAAGGTGCTCGTGGCACATAAAAAGTCTAAAGTCTATTCAGGGCCTATGGGCCCTGTTATAATCATCTACTGCACGGGCTAAACGCCTAAGCAATCGGACCCAGGTCCGAGGTGCCCCCACAACATGAGTCTGCATGGATGGCGGCAGGTCCTCTATCTTTGCCATCGGGACTGTGCGAGTGAACATAGTAAAGTTCCACTCAACTCGCCTAAGGACCCTCTCTGCCTCTCCTGCTGGGAGGTTCCCTGCTACTGCTGCTCCCCCTGCGGCGACAGCTGCTGCCTCTGGCTGTGGGCGACGCCTGTTCCATGCATAGTCGGTAGGCTGCACGGGTCCCACATCTGCGTGCAATAAACATTTACCCATCAAATACTCTGGCATACAAAAATTATATATATAACAAAAAGACATAAAAATTACATATGCAAACAAAAGAAAAAACTACAAAGGTGGAGACTTACCCATCTCCCCTCGCTCCTCACCAGGAGGCACGGGTATCTCTGGATCTCTAGAGAAATCGATCCCTGCATATGGGTAGTCCTCGATAGTAGGGATCTGTCGTGACAGCCAAGAAAAAAATTCGTCGTCAAAGGCCTCCACAGTCCTTCCACCACCCTGTCGCGGCAGTAACACTACCCATCTGCATACTGCGGGGAAAGAGGCCAGATGTCCTCGTACTACAACCCGAGGACTGAATCACAGAACTCTCTCGAAAAATAACGAACGCAAGATAGTCCCAAACCCAAAGTTCCTCTGTGTCTGCTGACGACAATCTGTCAATTGCCTCTTGATACACTCCAACAGTGTGGTACTCCAATAAAAAATTTGTGCATTCATGCACTAGATAACACAGTTCATCTGTGCACGTGAATCCTGATGCACGACTGTTGAGTTGGTGATCCGCCCAATAAGCAATAATATAGTCTATAGTGCGAGGTTGGTAATCTTGTTAATAGGTACCGAGGAACCTCTACGATCGGTCCCAGCCTCACAGTACTCAGCTATCAACTCTGAGACCTTGCTCGGCCCCACAGGAAAAGTCTGAAAGTTGACTGGTTCCCCTCTTCTTGAGAGGCCAGTCAGAAAGTAAATATCCTCGGTGGTGGGCACCAAGGATTGCCCCTCTAGCATAAACGCCTCTGCATCAGGGTGCCAGTAATCAATCAAGGTGTTCAGTAGCCTTGGTTGCACGTGCATGAATGGACATAAAAATAATTTGATCAAACCGCATTGCATTAACACGGCCACAACATTCACATCTATAGCAACCAACTCACTGATTGCCTCATGCTCCCTTTCCCTCCACTGGACATACATCCTGCCAACACAACAAGGTAAAGGAGGGTCAATGCTTCTTTCCATTTGTTTTTTCATCAATAGGGAGGGGTACACGCGGGTTGTAGAGGTGACAGTCGCGTGTACATGTGTGCAGGCTTTTTTCTGCACACGTGTACCCGCGGTCTGTCTCTAGACAGCCCGCGTGTACCTAGGGCTGACCTCTTTGAGGTCGACGCCCACCCAAAAAATAACTTAAATAACAAAAATGAAGTATTGATTAGCTAGATAAGGGAGTTTGTACTTACTTGGTCCAAGAAGAAGTTCATTTCGTCCACTGTAGCTCCCGGAATCATGATCTTTGGCAAAGGGGGTTTTTTGGCTCCAGAGTCAATTTCCAAATCAACAATGGTGATAATGAGCTGCCAGCATCTATTTATAGACTTTTTGGCCTCTTTTTGTCACTTTTTTGGCCCCCCTTATCAGTTTCTTTATATCAAAAACCATTTAGAGTGAGCCTAGAGTTATATGGGAGGGATTTGATCAGGTATTGGGACACATTTTTTTTGAGTTTTGCAAAAATATTGACGGTCCATAAAAAACATTTTTTCAAAAAAAATCAACTTGAGCATATAGGTTAGGATACCACCCCAACTTTTGCATCTCGTTGGCTTTTTCTTATGCTATAGGATCGATCCCATCCAATTGTGACAAAGAACTGTCATATCTGCTCTAGAAGTGTCGTGACTTGGTGGTAAAGCTTACCAAAACATGGATGCCCTAGGTAGGTCCTGGTTGCATTATGGTGTCCATGATGTTTCTCAAAACACTGTAGGCTCAGGAGTCCATATAGTCTTTCCTGAATATGAGTTTGAGCCTCATTTGCATGAGTCTTTTTCACTCTTTTTCTTACCCTCGGGACTCCCAAAAAAAAACGGGTCTCCTTTTAAGCCCTTTTCAGATCCTCTAAACATGAAAAGATTGTCGAGTGATCTTGTGACCTTTCACGCTCGTTAAACTGAAATTTGAAGTCACATCTGTCCGGTGGTAGTTTACCCCTTTTTCGGTCCAGACGGTCAACTGTACGAACAAAGGTATACTCTATTGAATTCCCATTCTTTAGAAGAGTATCCTCAGGTACGATTTTATTCTTTTTTCGGGCTTGAGGGACTAAATTTTCAGACTCCCTAAAATTGAAAAGATCGCCGAGTGACCTTATTCCTTCACACTCATAAAACCGGTCCAGAAGAATATTCTTGACGAAGTCCATAGTTAAGCTTTTTTCAGACTCCTTAAAAATGAAAAAATAGCCGAGTGATCTTGTCCTTGTCACACTCGTTAAAATGGTTTTGAATTGACGTCTAATCGGTGCTAGTTTATCCCTTCTTCGAACCGACTAGACTATTGTCGAAAAAGGTACCCCAGTGGAGTCTCCTTATATGATTTTTTAGACTCTCTAAACATGAAAAACCACCGAGCTTACCTTCTCTGGGCTCGTTAAACTTAAATCGAAGGATGTTACCATTGTGTGTTCTATCAACCGCATTTGCATACCTTATCCACCAGCCTTGTGATAGTTTGCTTCTGTGTCTTAACACCTTTGGCTGCCGGAGGATTTTTCCCAAGTATCATCTTACCAGAACATCAGTCTTGTCCTTGTGCCTTGAGCTTGTATGTTTGCAGTACTCGTTCCTCCATTGTAACGTAATATTCCTTTATTCTTTTTCAAAATCATAAAAAAGAACAAAAAAAACAAATATACCCCAAAAAGAGGATGGGAAAGGTATTTTCTTTATTGGCAGCATCATGAGTCGCCATTGGATAAAGCACATCTATCCATTTGATCATCAGACTATGGGATGTAGTATGACCTTAGGAAGCTTTTCTCACTATATAGAGTTGTGTCCTCCACCGTTTGGTTACTCTTCCAAACATATGGAGAGTTTGTGTTGCCTCCTGCTTCATAGACTTATGATTAACATATATGCTGCCTGAGTCTTATCACTTGTCGTGCTATTGTCCAAGGGAAGTTTTGTCACTAATCCTGAGTCATCCCCTCTGCAATATGTCTCTTGTCCGCATAAACGACCATCATGAATGTCCAATCAAGTCTTTGTTCGAAATCACTGAAGCCTTCAGTCCGATCATCAAGATTATCAAGTCCATAACCGACGAGCTGTCGAAGACCTCTGGGTAGTGTAGTCGTACACTCATATTACACTCCTACCTGAGTTTTAGAAGATTTTGAAGTTGTTGCTCGACCTCTGAAGTACAACCATCAGGTCGAATCAACTTCTGGAAGATGGGTACTCTATATGTCTATCTTTCTGATTTCGAGATGTAGCTCTGCTGTCTATTATTCGCGGATACTCTTTATCGTTATTTGACATGGATCTACAGTGTATTTGATTGGTAGCCATGGTTCTATTTTATCCCGAGCATGGGTATGCCCGCCTCTATGAGACATTTGTTATTTTGCAGACGACACCTCCTGGTTCTTGAGCCTTGGGCTCACTCATTCATCACATTAGTACAGACTGGTAAAAGATTGGTAATGTATTTCGGCCATCAGATGCTCTTCTGACCTCACACATTAGGGGGCATCTGTTATAACCCTAAATTGCACCACACATGCTTACCTGGCATCAGGCCAACTCATATCCCTTCATTGCCAAAACACCTGCTATACAACCTCCTTGAAAATCCTCTTGGGTCAAGGCCCACGTGCCCTAACCCATTACTGCATGCGTGTGCATGTTGGCAGGCCCACTACAGCCCGTGTGTACCTAAAAAAACACAAAAATAGGAAAGTTGCCGATGGGACAAAAAGCTATGGGTCAGTTAACTGAAACTCCCAGCCATGCATGGCCGAGGGTTCATCCAAAACCCTAGCTCCTTCTAGCCTATAAAAGAAGGGGTAGGGGTACCATTTGGAAGAGGAAAATTATAGTGAAGAAACTCTGCC
>ML832715.1:63627-74978 GCA_009831015.1 Picea engelmannii
TCTCAGAAAACCAATTGACTAAAGATTTAGAAATAAAGCTTGGAAAACATAATAACTAAATCTCCATGAATCAAATAGAAAATCCTAGCTTACATATGGAAGTCACATACATGGATATAAATACTCCATGATATTATAGAGAAAACTCTTGGAAGAATATAAGAAAAACACCCAAACATCAACCTTATGCTCAATTCATAAGTACAAGCATAAACCCTGGAGAAAATGGTGTAGAAGAAGGGGAAAAAGAATAATGTATATCTCATTTTGTTGATCAGAGACCTGGTTATATATTGATGGTCGGATATTTTCTATCTTGATCTTCCAACTACCCTCTCCAACCCTTTGTTTGGTGATGTTTGCTTCTTTTAAAATTGTTCCCAATTCTTTCTTGAAGTAGTTAGTGTTTTTTCTTCTTTCTAGATTTTTCCAGATGTTTTTCTTCTTAGAATAGCCACTTTAATTAATGCATCTTTGGATACTCATTAATGAATTTGTATCATTCAAATTTTTTCTTTGAAGTAGATCCTATTTCATATTTAATAGAATTTATTTAATAAACTTTTATTTTGAAAATTTTAAATTGACAACCTTTTTAAAAGTGGATCGTGTTTTAATTTTCAATGAATGATATTTGACCTTTCATCCATGGAAACCATTTTAGATGCAAAATTCATCATCCCATATTTTCAACGAGCCCTCCTTAGTTTGATTTGGAGTTATGTATCTCAAGATATAATCTCATGAAGTCGAGGTTCCAAGAAGATTTATCAACCATGAAAAATAATGGATTTTTCTTTTATTTTTTGGACACATTATATCCAATTATTCCTCTTGAAACCTATTCCATCATATTTCTCATCAAATTAACTTTCCAATGAGGTATATTTTTATGAAAACGAATATTGGGAGCTCAAGATACAATCTTGGGAAGGCAAAGACTCAACCATCGTCCATCAATTTCATGGGTCAATCTCGACCCTCCATTTAAATTCAACTTTTTAAAATAAATCTCAATCCCACATTCATTGTGGTATATTTAAAGTTAAATTTTTATATAGTAAATCTTATCCATATGATTTATGTGATAGAAGAAGAGACTATGGAGATTGACTCTCATGAAAATTCATGAATTAAATAAACTTTCGATGGCCTACTTTCCTAGTGAGTGCCTAGTAAGCATCCTAGTCATAACCCAGTCAATAGTGATTCATCATCCACTTCATCATCATGTATGAAAACAAAATAGGTTTCCATGGGATGTTGCATGTATTGAAGTCAATTGCTTCCACATGTCATGGTCTCATTGGTTGCCATGTGTCATGATTTGATTGAATAAAACTTAAGCTAAGCCTTAAGAATGGAAATGAATATTATGGGAGGATGAAGGAGAGTAGTGGAGGAGAAGACTAAGCCAAGTGAATTATTTGGATATATAGGTAAGTGGTTAAGCTTAGAGAGGAGATAGATGAAGAAAAAAACGTAAGTATGGAGAAGATGAAAAATATTCTATGTATGGGAAAAGGGAATAAGGGGAGGAGATATGGAGGGATAAGGAGGGGAGATAAGAAAAAAATATAAGTATGGAACAATAAGAGAAAATATGAAGGAGAGTATGGAAGTTAAAAATATTCCAAGTGTGGAACAATATAAGGGAGGAGAAGAAGTAGAGTAAAGAAGTGAAAATTTCCAAGTATGAAGAATAAGATGCTAGGAGTAGAGGGGAGAGAAAAACTTTGAAAAAAATTCAAAGTACAGAAAATAAGAGTGAGGGGGACTAAAGAGAGGTGAGGGAATGTGAAAAATAATTTTGAAGTATGGAAGAGTGGTGTGGAGATAGGGAGGTGAGAGGAAGTGAAATATACTAAGTATGGAGAATGGGGAAGAGTAAGACTAGGAGAGGAAAACAAGAAAATAGAGTAAGATGTATAGACTAAGTCCTATAAGGGACTAGAGTAAGTAAATATGTAAGTCAAGAGATAAAGTGATAAAGAGGTAAGTCAAGAGATAAAGTTTAAGTATGGAATAAGAGAAAGTATGGAATATGGGAGAATAAAAGAAGCTCCAAGAATTCAAGTGTTGTTCCAAGAAAATGATCGTGGTTTCAAGAATTGTTATTTCTAAGAAAAAATAGCTTTGTTGCATATGGAAGAATTGTTCTTTGGGAGGTTAGAAAAAAACCTTGATATCTTGAGCATATGGGCTCATATTTTGACTCTGTAAGATGTGTGATGAAGCTGACACTGAGGGATACATCACGAGCTTATGATTGTTCAAAATTTTTATTTTCATACATTTTTTTTATTATTATTCTAAGAGTGGGAAATCAAGGAGACAAATTTTTTGCTCAATGGGATGTCATATAATGATGTATTAAATTGTGTTGGAAATGAACGAAATCATGCCCCTTTTTCAATTTTTTATTTTACCTTATGTTGTATGGTGATGATGTTATTTATTTATCATGTTAAATGATAATATTCAATTTATATAGATGGCATGTGCCTATACTTGATAAATGATGTATTGGGTGGTAACGTTCTACAACTAAATCTGTATAGGGACATTGGTGTTTTATGCTTAGAGTTATATAGTGGTATTTATAACTTAACTATAGTTACTAGAAGTTGTTATTCATACTAATTCAATCCCTTCATAATAATTTTTGTCCCATCATAGTGATTTGAGTGAAACCTTCCCCTTTGTAAGGATTGAAAATGCCATCACCTAGATGATAGTGGATCACTTGTTGCATACAAATGTGAGTCTAGGTCTCCAATTGATGCAACATGTCACTTCATATTGGAGAAGTTATAAATATCCAACAAAGAGTCAAGTTGGTCATGAATGGATAGCCCCAAATATATTAATGGGGATCGATATATTTTTGGGCCTCACCAAATTATACCATGGGTTTGTGTTGAGATTCTCTCGTATCACTTGGTCCTTGATTGAGGTGACCAAATGTGGAGCCAAAACCATGTTTTTTGGGGTCGAGGCACAATATAAATCAACCAAGGATTAAAATTCTACCTCTTTTTAACAACAATCCTCTTTCTTTTATACCTACAATAGACATTCAATAATGAAATAAATTCCTCATATTATGTTGTTTGTGTAATCCTCATTTAGCATGGCATTTGTTGGCCTATCACAATGCGATGTTCTTTAATGTGATTTTTAGGTACCCCATTGATGACAAGGAAAGGAAATAGATTATATTTACTTGTCAACAATGGAAGAAATTTATCATGATAAAGTAAATGATCATATACATAGACCATAAGCCCCTATAATTCATGAAAAAAAGGGGAAAGTTTAAAAAAAGACAACATCAAAAGTAGTTCACATACCTTCAACAATTTCACTTAAACATCAAGAATAAGAAGGGTAGCCTAAAATTAGTTGTTGGATGCCTCAAATGACCTCTTGTTGTGGAAGTGACAATAGAGCTTAATTCTAGTGGAAATGAGAGTTTTAGGTGAACCTATTTGTATGGAATTTATCTTGACTGCATTATTACATATTAGATACTTGGTGTAGGTAAACAAGTTTCATATTTTTACCTTCTAGATGGATTTCTATGCCATTTGGGCCATATCGATGTTCCCTTAGGAAGGAATGGGAAGCTAAATTGGGGGCTGCATTACAATAAATTCATATGGAACTTTGGCATGAACAAAACATTTTAGTGGTAGAAAAGTACTTCTACTTTCCAGATATCTAATAAGATGTTAACAAGTATATTAGATCATGCACTGTATCTTCCATCTCTTCCATTAAGAAATAGGGGTTGCACAATCTACCTACTCAACATAATAAGTAAGAGTAAGTCTCCATAAATTATATTTTATGCCACCACTCAACCAAGCAAGGTAATGATTGTATATGTGTGGTTTTTTATCGATTCTATACCATGTCCATTTTGGCACCCTACAAGAAGAGTATTGTAATGAAAGACACTTCTAATCTCTTCTTTGAGAAAGTTATTTTTAATTTGATTTTTGGAAACTATAGACCAATGTTTCAAATCAGACTAAAAAATTCCTTAATACATTTTGTTCCAAGATATGATTAATGATGGACACCAATATGACCAAATTGACTACCTTCCACCTAGAGATCGATGGACATAGAGGTAGTCGATATGATGATTGTGAAAATCATCAAATTGTACATGGGTTGAATACATTCATTATGTTCAATACATGTACAACATATCCCTTCATTGTTATATTTAGGACAACAATTTTTAGGTGTTCCCAGGGTTCTATTAATTGGCCCCAATTGACATAGATTTGTCTACTACATATAAAAATGAAGACTCCTCCCATCCTTAGGGTGAGGTGGATAGAGGAAACAAATTTTTTGAATGGATCCAACACATCAAAAAACAAATTTACCATACTTTATAGAAATCCAATGCTAAGTACAATAAACAACATGATCAACACCATGGTCCTCACAAGTTTCAAGTTGGTGATAAGGTATGGTTGTACTTATATATATAGTGACTAATAGGACCCCACATGAAGCTCATACCGAATTGATAAGGGCCTTACACCATCACCACGGTTTTGGGTCAGAATGATTTTGAAATGGAGATTCTATTTTTCTTTTCTTTAAACCCTTTATTTAATGTGGAGCTACTTCAACCCTACTTTCCACATTTGTTGGATACCTCAGAGGTGTAAGATCACCTAAGACCTACAAAAATCAACCCTAATTGCATTGTGTAATACCTCGGTTTTGAGTCCCCAATCTAAATAATGTAGCTTGTTAATTTGATAAAAATCCATAGTTGCTAAACAATCAAAAGGGGCTAGAGTGCCTAGGAAATGTAATATTTTGAACAATGAAAATAAGAAAATACATCTCTAATGGACAAGGACAAGATTTTAGAGGGATATGATTCCGCGAGAGAGGGGGATAAAGGGGATACATGTTTTAATATTACTCTATTTACCAATATTTGTTTTAATTGAGATAAGTGGTTACAAGAGCTTCTTGGGGAAGGGCATGTGGTTCTTGATTTCCAAGTAAATATATAAACCCGTATCTGGGTATTTTGGGGGTTCACACTCTTCATTTTTTACACTCTCTCCCTTCATTCTTTCACTCATTCATTGTTCCTCATTCATTCTTGATATTGGCTTGGGGAAGGAAACATGAATTTTTGGGAATGGAGCCATTTTTTGGTGGATGTAGTAATTAATAGTGTATTCCAGCCATGAATTAATGTGCGCATGTCTGAGATGCATTGGCATGTGCTAAAATTTCTTCACAGTTGTGAATCCCAAGAGTCCCAACCTGGAGATTCTTGACCATATGCACTGGAGCCATGGAAATAAGTGGACAACATGAGGGACTGGATGGAAGTGAACGAGGTTCATTGTCTTTGGGTGGTGCATAATTGAGATAAGAGATTCGATGTACTTTTTATTGTTGTGTGTTGAGAAACTTGTGAGAGCACGAGTGTTGACCAATTTGGGAAGCTGAGTGACACCCTAGAACTATCCTTGTGGATTCATAGCCCTAACTAAGTGGTGACCTACTATTGAGATTTGGAACAACATTGCCTATGGTTGGGTGGAACATCCTTTGTCTAAAGCCAGTTGTTGATTGATTTTGTTTAAGGCTAATTTCTCTTTGTCATAGTTTCTTTTGAATGCATATTTATTTCCGTTGTGTATTAATTATTATCCCTGAGATTCATTTTTGTAATATGCATGCTTGTTGTTATTGTTGTGCATGACATATTTTTCATTTGTTTTATTTTGTAGCAAGAATTTTGATCATTTCATGTGTGTTTTTCATGCTTCTTTATTTTTTAAATGAAATAAATAGTGAAATCTAATCCAAAAGTGAGTTTCGAAGTAGGACAAACTCACCTTGGTGGTTGGGTACATTACACATTGAACAAGTTACAATTGACCATATCACATGAAAAAATATGAAGGGAACCACCAATAAAAAATAAAACTCTATCAAACTATCAAAGTATGGCAACTTCTTCACCAAGGAAAGTGGTTCATTAAGAATTAGTTTCAACAAAAAATTCCCCATATGATAGGAACTTGACACAATGAAGATGGTTTTTTTTTTATGGGGGACAAATGATCCAACTAGATACATCTAGCCACCAAAATCCACCATTGAGTTAGAAACAATCCTACACCTTGCAAGTTTTAAAACAATTTTGTAGGTCCTAAGCTTGTGGTGTATCTTTTGGGAACTTCCCATTTATGATTGACATGACTTCGAAATATTTGATCACTAGGTGGGCTAAACAGAGCTTGGAATAATACATCTAATGGTTAAATAAGATGGCCACATGGAGTTTGTATGAAAACTTTCCATCCTTGGAAAATTGACATGTCAACTAAGCTAATTAGGGCTCACATTTTATCCACCTCATATCCTAGGGTCCGTGTTTTGGATTTTAGGGTTTTTTCTCATAGGTTTTAGGCTTTATGTTAAAATGTAATGGGATTTTTGTGAATCAAATTAACTAACACATCTCTTCTTAGAGATAAGTTATGCCCATTCTGTTGATTAAGGTTGGTTGTCATTGGTGTCAACCCTTGAAGAAAGCCCCACAAAACAAAGTTTTGGGTAATGGACACAAGATTGTTTGATGCAAATATGACTCATTATTGTCTTGTCATGGTTGATAAGAAGTAAAGATGGATGAAATCCAAAATGGTCCCCTTATGGTGAAAGCCCTCAAGGGAATACACTTGCAGAGTAAGAGAAACCATGCTTAATTGTGGAATAATGAGATGAAGGACAATGAATTTGTCAGTTAAAATATCCCAGATGGATAGTGCTTGTCATTCCATTTTTGGTGGTATGTGGAACGTCACATAAATCCTCACGGTTAGAGAGTTATGGCCATGAGAAGTTGGAGACCCCAGGTTTGGGTAATGGACCCAAGTTTGTTTGATGGATAATGGTATGAGTTATGATATATTTTAAGATAATACTATTCTATATGTATAGTAAATTTCATTCCATTTCTGGTGGTATGTGGAACGTCACATAACTCCTCATGGTTTGAGAGTTATGGCCTTACGAAGTTGGAGGACCCTCATATGTCATCTAGAAGCCCCAAAATGTCAAAGTAGTCAAAGTGGTTTAAGAGATTTTAAAAGGTAGATAATAAAGTGAAGTAATAAGTGTATTATAATTCAAAGTGAATACAAAATAAATTATTTCAATAATAAATTTAATGGAGAAATTAAAAGTGGGTTAACCCTAAAATAAGGAAAGTGGGGCCAAGTGACCTAGAAGATGTTTTTAAGGAAGCTACTTGGAGAGTATAAGTAAGAGAAAAGGCTCTCTCATTTTAATACCACTTGAGAATATTGAATATCTATAGGTGTGTGAGGTAATCAAGGATATCTAAGATGAAATTCGGATGGAAGGTGAAGAAAATAAGGCCGAAATGCAAGGAAGGATAAATTCTTTTGATGGTGCTTTCTAAGGTATGTTATTTATAGGTCATCTCACTATTTTCGCTATAAATGTTTTTCTATAATGATTCAAACCGTGAAATTTTTATGCCATTGAGAAAACATATCCAAGTATCCATGGTAAAAAATTCTACTTGTGGGTCATTGTAGTTACACTCCATGGAAAATAGGGTTTGTGGCTAGTCTTGAAACTAGTCAAAACCATGTGTTTCAGGTAAAAATGCCATAACTTATTCATAACATATCCAAATTTAGTGAAACTAAATGCGTTAGTTATGGTATAGTCTATATTATTCTGTGTAACCATTTCATATCAATTCAAAAAATATTCCGTACCGGGAATGGTCTACACGATCGCTCTCTTGAATAAGCTAGAATTTAGCAAGGTATGTCATTTTTGCTATGACTCCTTTTCTGAGAGGTTCCAAGTAGTGAAACCTGGAGGAATTGAAAAAAAGACACTGAAGAACATTGTGTATCAGTTTCATATCTTTATACATTACAAGTACAAATTTATGATTACTTCAAGTTAGGTTTGTTGACTAAAAAAAAACTAGGCATGTGAGACTAAAGAAAATTTTGATGAAAATGCTAGTCTCTTGTTATTGAGGTTAAGGAAGGTTTGAAGGAATGTGATCATATACACCAGGTCTATTACAGAGCTACAAATCAGATTTGGATGATGAAATTGATGAGGGCTTTTTGTTGAGGTACATGTTGAGTACATGGTTGAGACATGTAGTTGATGAGTTGGCAGATACATGAGGTGTATAGTTGATGATGTTGGTACATATTGATGAGTCATAGTTGATGATTAATTGACACATGCTTGATACATACTTGGTACATAGTTGGATGCACTTGTTTATGGTACAGGTTGATTACAGGTTATTTGGTATAGGTTGGTGCAGGGTTGATGCACTTGTTTATGGTACAGGTTGATTACAGATTGAGGTACAGGTTGATGCATGGTTTAGATTTATTGGTACAAGTTTACAGTGGTATATCTCACAATGACAGGTTGACAGTGATTCCATCATTCTACTTCTACTTCAGGGTGGCAGGACGGGGCAATGGCAAGTGGTTGTAGCCACCTTCCGGTTGTAGCCGGAGAACATAGGGGGTTGTGGCCTTCTTCTAGTTGTAGCCAGAGAATTGGGGAGTTGGAGCTTCCCTAAGGTAGTATCCTAAGAAATGATGGGGTTGGAGCCTTCTTCCAGTTGTAGCTGGAAAACAAAGGAAGTTTGTGCTTCCAATGAATGTAATTCTTCAAGACATATAAGAAAAAGCATTCTGTGGTTTTCTCCCGATTTGGGTTTCCGCGTAAAACATTGGTGTACTGTGTACATGTATGTTTGTTCATTTGTTCATTACTTATTTACTCTGCAGTTATTGGATGATAATGCTTCATTGATATAACACTTGGATTATATGGTTAAAAAGGATTAAATTTATCTATTACTGATTCAGCCCCCTCTCAGTAATCCAACAATTGGTATCAGAGCAGGTTCCTTCAGAAATCAGTTTAACCACTGAAAGGCAGATCATGTAGAGTACCAATTCATATAAAAATGGAATACCATAGTTTGATGGACATAAGTCTTCTTTTTGGAGCATATGGATGAGGACATATATATAGGCACAAGGATTTCAAGTTTGGCAATCAATTGTACATGGATACACAACACCAGTAGTTCCACCAACAAATGACAAAGAAGTAAAACTCAGTGAGAATAATTCCAAAGCCACAAATTCACTTTTGAATAGTCTCAGTGATACGATATTCACCAAAGTTGCACACTGTAAATCCGCCAAAGAGATGTGGGACAAGCTTCAAAATATTTATGAAGGAGATACAAAAGTCAAAGAAGTAAAGCTTCAGACTTACAGAGGTCAGTTCGAACAACTAAAAATGAAGGAAGATGAAGATATCACAGCCTGCTTCTTACGAGTCGATGAAACAGTGAATGCAATCATAGGATTGTGAGAAGAAATTGAAGAATCTGTAATTGTTCAAAAGATACTAAGATATCTTCCTATGAGATTCAACCCTAAAATATCAGCACTATAAGAAATATCGGATATGGACTCAATAAGCATGGGCAAACTGCATGGAATATTCACAGCATATGAAATGATAACTAAGTAGAAAAATCCAGATGTAAAAGAAGTAGCCTTCAAGGCATCCAAAAGATCAAAGAAAAAGAAAAAGGAACAAGAAGATTATAGCAACAACAATGATGCCTCGGAAGATGATGAAAAAGTGGCCAACTTCTTCAAAAGACTAAACAAGGGAACCAACGTAGGTATAGAGGTAAGCTCCATTTAATTTGTTTTAATTGTGATGGTATTGGTCATTTTGATAACAAATGTCCTCATAAGAAAAAGAGAAATGATGAAGGTTACTCAAAAGGAAAACACACATATAAAGACAAAAGAACTACAAAAAAGGTTTTCAAGAAAAAATTATACACCAAAGAAGACATCTCATCATCAGATGAAGATGAGGTCAGTGACAATGAGACATGACGAGTTTTATTCATGGCAGTAAAAGACTCTAACAAAGAAGACTCTAAAGAAGAATATGAAGAAGCCGAAGAAGAATGTGAAGAAGTCGAAGAAGAAATTGAAGAGGCAGAAGTTGACTATCGAGAAGAATTAATGTGTGCCATAGAAGTTATCAGAAGAGAAAAGAAGAAAAACAAGAAACTACAAGCAGAACTAGACAAGAAAAAGGACACTTGAGAACTAGAACAAATGATCACAAAATTGAAGGTTCAAATAGAAGAAGATAAAAGAACTGAAGAAGCACTCAAAGAACAACTAGAATAAAAGGACAAGATCATTGGAAACTTGGAAGCAGAGGTTGTCACACTAAGAAAGGATATTCAAAAGAAAAATATGGAGAATAGCTCAAATGTTCTGGATGACATTATCAACAGTTAAAAATCTCATCTTGACAAGTCCAGACTTGGATACAATTAGACAGAAAATGGATCAAGCTCCAAAGCAACAAAGCAAGAAACAAATCCAAAGAGCTATGTGGAAACAATCAAAGAAGATAGAAAGATATAAAAGGAAGATTACAGGGACACTCCTCCACCAAGAAGATTCAGATTTCATAATCAACAACAGACAGATAGGCCTTAAGAAGAAGAATGATTCATAAGAGCACATCCTTTCAAAAGATCTTCAACTCTCAGGTATCAAACTATATTTTTTGGTTTATGTTATGCATGTAATAATTTTAGACATAAAGCTATGAATTGCAGAGCTAATAACATGAACAGTAACAACTTTGAGAGTTATACACAAAGGGATTATTCAAGGAGACCTAGTGACACACAAACAAGAAGTTACAATAGGTTTGAATCTTTGAGCACTGAAGTGGAATCTTACAAATGTAATAATTTTGGACACATGGCCAAGGATTGAAAAATTAAATTCCCTCCTAAAGAACCTCAACAAAATAACAACAGTCACAGACAAGAACCTCAGAAAATGACATGGATATGAAAGCAAGATCAGTATAACAATGAAGAATGCACAATTGCTCTACAAGATAAGCAGAAGAAACATGGTTGGTATGTTGACAGTGGATATTAAAAACACATGATAGGTGATAAAGACAAATTTCTTATATTACGAAAAGAAAAAAATGGATCAGTCTCCTTCGGAAATGATAATTCATCCAAAATCATTGGAGAAGGCATAGTCCGAATTGGGAACAAGAATGAAAATGCACAAAATGTTCTATTGGTAGAAGATATGAAACATAATCTTCTAAGTGTGAGTCAAATGTTTGACCAAGGTCATAAACTTACTTTCAATTCAGAAAAGTGTGAGATAAGAAATGAAGGTTTAGGGAAATTGGTC
>ML832715.1:75669-102100 GCA_009831015.1 Picea engelmannii
ATGCTCAGAAACAACACTGATAAAAATCCCTACAAGCTATGGAAAGGAAGACCAACAAATGTGAAGCACTTCAGAGTTTTTGGAAGCAAATGCTACATCAAAAGAGAAGATGGAAGAATGGGAAAGTTTGACTCTCGTGTGGAAAAATGAATACTTGTTGGCTACTCAAGTACAAGGAAAGCATACAAGTGTTACAATCTAAGATTGAACTAAGTTTTGGAAATAATAAACGTAACAATTGATGAAACAGGCAGACCAGAATCAAAGGACGAAGAAAAAAAATCAATGGAACAACTTTTTAAAGAAGAAGATGAAAAACAAGTAGAAGAGGAAGATGAAGATGAAGAGAATCTAAAAAAAGAAGAAGAGAAATTTCAGAAAGTATCTCCAAAGACACCTAGCAAACCAGTACAGAAGAATCATCCTTCAGATCATATTATTGGAAACAAAGATGCAGGAGTTGAGACTAGAAGAAAAATCCGTTCATGAGAACAAACACACCTATCACTCTTATCTACAATTGAACCAAACTATTTTGAAGAAGCCAGCAAGGATGAATTTTAGAATAAGGCCATGGATGAAGAATTGGATCAAATAGAGAAAAATGACACTTGAGAATTGGTTCCAAGACCAAAGAATAAGAATGTGATCGACATAAAATGGGTTTTCAGGAATAAATTGAATGAAGATGGATAGGTTACAAGGAACAAATCTAGATTGGTATGTAAAGGATATACACAAATTGAAGGAATTGACTTTGAAGAGAGATTGGATCCAGTTGAATCCGTTTACATTTAGCATATGCATGCTCCAAAAATGTTAAAGTATATCAGATTGATGTAAAATCAACATTTTTGAATGGGAATTTGAAGAAGAAGTCTGCATTGAACAACTAGAAGGATTTTAGTTGTCAGAGAACATAGACTATGTATGTAAATTAAAGAAGGCCTTGTATGGTCTAAAATAGGCTCCTAGAGCATGGTACTCTAGACTGGATAAGTATCTATAGTAGGCAGGGTTCAGAAAAGGAAGTGCAGACAACAACCTCTACATCAAGGTAAGTCAAGGTAATATTTTATTAATTGAAGTTTATGTTGATAATATTATTTTTGGTAGTGATGATGACAGGTTCAGCAAGTAATTTGCAAAATACATGCAGAATGAATTTGAAATTTCGTTACTTGGTGAACTATCATTCTTTCTAGGACTTCAGATACGTCAAAGCAACCAAGGAATTTTTATTTCTCAAACCAAGTATATCAAAGAAATGCTAAAGAGGTTCGGAATGGAAGATTGCAAACCAGTTGTAAGTTGAGCAAAGATGATGATTCAAAGTCTACAGATCAGAGGACATATAGGTCAATAATTGACAACCTACTATATGTGACAACATCCAGACCAGATGTAATGCAAGCAGTTGGATAGGTGGCACGATTTCAAGCAGCACCAAAGGAATCACATGTATTAGCAGTAAAGAGGATTTTCAGATATCTCAAAGGAACATAAGATTTTGGATTATGGTATCCAAAAGGAAAAGATCTATCACTTATTGCCTACACATATGCATATTGGGTAGGTTGTATTGATGACCGACGAAGCACCAGTGGAGAAACGTTCTACTTAAGTGAGTGTTTGGTATCATGGATAAGAAAGAAACAATCATCATCATCTCTATCTATAGCCGAGGTAGAATATATTGTAGCAACAACATGTTGTACACAGGTTCTTTGGAAGAAACAAACTTTGAAAGATATACAGGTTGAGTATGATGAGCCCATTCCAATATATTGTGATAATACAAGTGCCATCAGTATCTCAAAAAACCCGGTGATGCGCTCCAAGATGAAGCACATTCCAATAAAGTATCACTTTCTACGTGAACAAGTTGCAGAAAAGAACATTAGAGTTGAGTATGTGGGCACAAAAGAACAAGTGGTAGACATCTTTACAAAACCACTTCCACGGGAAGCCTTTGAATATCTTCACCAAGACTTGGATTTATTTCTACTAAAAAATGAATGCTTTTTGAATGCTTATCTTATATGTCTTATATGTACACAAGGAAGCACCATAAGAGGACAGTTTAGTGAGGGGGAGTATCCCCGGATGGAAAGATACCTTTGCCATTGATGACAAAGGTGATGATACTGAGAGGGGGGTGAATCAGTATCAAGTATAATTTAAAACCTTTTTCAACTTATACTTAAACCATTCAACTATATCCAATGAGAAATGAACAATAGTATAAGAGCTACACCAATACACCATAATACACCATGCATAATATATGAGAAATAATCAATAGTTTATTGTTCAAGGGAACTAATGACTTCCAAAGGTAGCTACAGCTTCCAAATGTAGAGGGAGGGATAAACCTCCAAGAGGAAGATACAATCCTCCAATATCGAGAGAGAGTTGAACTGTCCATCCTTGCCCCTTCCTTCCACCCAAGAATATATGAGAGATAATAAAACTTTACATTAAATCATCACCATCAACCAATCATCACATAGACCCTGATAATGCTTCTTGAGACTTCTTCAATTCTTGGAGTACTCTGATCCTGTAGATAATATTACTCAATGTATTCTCTGAAACTTCTTCAATTTTCACTCCTTGAATCCTTCCCAAAAAGAGGTTATAGAAAGAATGGTAGACTTTATTCAATTTTGGTTTGTTCAGAAGACCCAACTTGTACAGCATGCCCCGTGCTCAATATTTAACATCCGATTCGAAAACTTGCACACAAGAAACTACAATCCGTACTCTTTTCAATGGAAGTGGTCTCACTTCATTTGGATTCTGTATGAAAACGTTATGACTGTTTTACTCGGAACACCTGTTTATTGATTAGCTTCATGACTGGTCACAAACCCTATCTTCCATAGAGTGTATCTCCATAATTATAGCAAAGAAAGAGCTGGACTTTTTACCAGAGGTACCTTGATATGTCTTCTCAATACTATAGAAATTTCACCATCTGAATCGTTCTAGAAAAAAAGTTATAGTAAAAATGGTAAGATGACTTGAAAATAATCTACCTTAGAACACATCACCAAAAGACTTCATCCTCCCTTGAAATATGGCCTTCTTATCTTCTTATTACCTCTAAAATTCGATTTGTATCAAATGAATGTATAATGATGTTTATTTATACCATTTATGTCACTTCCTTTTAACATTAGGGCCGACCTGACACTTTCTTATTTTGTAATTCTTTTCTTTAATTATCTTCAGGGCCTACATGTACTTCCTTCTTCAATTCACTTTGTCATCTTAAAAAATTCATTTCTCCTCAACCATGAGGATCCACGTGACGTGTCACATACCACCGGAAACAACATGGTGTATACTATCCATCCATGGGTGTTGTATATGCATGTGCATTTTCCTTCATGTCCAAATACCTTCATCAATCTTGTGGTTCAAAACCTATGACTAGGGTTGACATCAATGACAACAATCAATCTTCCAACAAAAGGGAGAGAGATGTATCAAATACAGAGGACAAAGGCATGGTGTGAGGGTTTTGGATTTTAGGGTTTTTTCTCTTAGGTTTTAGGTTTTATGTTAAAATGTAGTTCAACCTTTTGTAATGAGATTTTTGTGAATGATATTAATTAATACATCTCTTCTTAGAAATAAGTTATGACCATTCTAATTTATTTACATTAATTTACTTATTGTATTGTTTTCACTTTTTCATTCTTTTTTAAATTTTGATTTCGAAATCACCTATAAACATAAATATACAAAATTTTGATAAACTTCTTTATAAACATAAAAATAATTTTTTTTGATAAAATTCATTTTCAATTCTTTTATTTACTTATACATGAAAACAACAAACCATAAAAGCTATTTTTTCCAATTATATGTCTAAGATACATATCCATAAATAAGATTCATTTGGGAAAGTAAATATGCATGGGAGAGAAGAGAAAAGGCTTCCCGGACGAGTTAAGTATAAAGAATATATGATAAAATTACTCAAGATAACTAAGATTTGCTTTAAAAAAAATAAATATTATATAACAATTTTGTATGGAATTATTGTAAATATGTGAGAGATTATAATATTTTCAATTTCCGTGTAATAAAAGGTATCATGTTTTTTAACGTGATAATTGTCTTAAAACTAAAAATTTATTAATCATCACCATTATATATATGGATTATATATTTTATTTTTTTTATTTTAAAATAAAAAATTATTATTTTTTATTAATTTTTTATATATATATAATCCTATGTTTGTTATATCTATAAAATAAAACATATATCATTATTAGATTAAGAATATTTAACATTGATCATATGATGATCATGTTTATTATGAACTTCCATTAAGGTTGAAATGGTTTTTTCTAATCTTGGGAGGGTAAGTGAATACTTGAGATTCTTTAAAATTTTGTTTCTGAGTTCGAAAAGCATTAAGAAAAGCTTTCCAAGATCACCATAGTTTTGTTGAGTTAAGAGGCTAGAAAGGTTGGTAGTGTGACAAATATTTTGAAAATGAGATCTAATCTCGGTATAGGCTCGAGAATCTAATATTTCAACCTTCTTAGTATCACAAAAGTGACACACTCTTTCATTCCATAACATTTTAGGAATTGACCAACCCTCAATTTCATTATAAAACTCATGAGAATTTATTCTTATCTTAAAAATGCTTTTTTTTTAAAACTAGTCAAAAATATATATATATCTTTAATCTTTTAAATTATAATCGATTACATTCTTATAATACTTTAACTTTCTTTTCATCTAATATAATTGACCATATATTAAATTATATCAAATAAATTCTAAAGAAATTGATCCATGTCATTGTGTTTTACACACAAATCCTTATGCACTTCATCAATCATCACTACGAACCAAACGATACCATAGTTTAAATACTTAATAATATTTTTTTGGCGAGACTATATAGGGATTTTTCTATGTAAGAAGACATGGATTGGTGCTGAAATCCGTGGCCTACAGCCCAAGACCCTCGGTTTGTGATCAAATACATAGCCTAGGATTTTCCATATGGTATTCAATCTAATTTAACGAATTATATTCAAAAATCAATTTAAAAATGTTTGGAAGGAAACAAAGATTAAAAATAAATTTATAAGTTTTAAGTAAGGGTTTTGGTGTTAAATATATATAATAATTTAATTTTAAAATAAAAATAAAATTGAATTTATAAAATTTTAAATAAATGCAAAATGTATGTATATACATTAATTTTAAAAGAAAATAAAAACGGACATGTGAAACACACTTTATGTTACTATTATTATTAGTGTGATAATTTTTTATTTTGTATATATTTTAATTAATCAAATTTAATCTTTCATTGTTTTTATATATAAAAATTTTAAAGAAAATAATTAATATTAAAATTAATAAGTTAAGTATGTACATAAATTTTTGGGCATTCAAAATTAGTAAATATATAAAATACAAAACAAGTTAAATAAAGAAATTTTAATATTTTATAAATACAAAATAAAAATATATCAATATTTATAAATACATTTGTATATATTTCAAAAGAATTTAAATTAATAAATTCAAAGTAAATCTAAATTATTAAACTTTAAAAATATTAATACTTTAATATATATATTTTTAATAATTTTTTTTTTCTTCAAATAGAAAATTTAAAATTGTTATAATAATAATAATAATTTAATATTAAGGTTACTATTAAGTTAGACATCAAATTAGTCTATGACATACTCTTGTTTATGGGATGAGAGACCCCTTACCAAAGCTATTTGACTACTCAAATTTACATAGGATAAGTAATTGTCATAAATATGTATTCATAAATTTAATTGGAATATCACTTAATATAAAGAATAAGTAGATGCTAGGAATAATAATTTAATTTTAAGGTCACTATTAAGCCAAACACCAAATTAGTGTATGAGAAATTAGAGACCCCTCACAAAAGCTATTTGACTACTAAAATTTACATACCATAAGTGATGCAGGAGCATCGTAAGTAGCCAGCCAAGCGAGCAACATAAACGCGGGAGACAGCTGGACGTGCAGATGGGAAAAAGCAACACGTTTTTATGAAAATGTTTTAAATTTTGAAATTGAAGCATTAATGTAATAACTAGGAAAAGACGTACTTACATTTATATCTTGGAGATATGAACAGATCCAGAGGAGTCACTCCCGTCTGTGAGATGTAATAAACATTTAAGGCTGTTAATGTAGAGTAGGTAGATATGAATGTTAGATTAGACAGTTTTAGAAGCAAAGGAGGGAAAACAAATATAGACACCCTCACCCTTGTATCATTGTAATCTTGGGATGATTATTTTGAATTCATAAGCTGTAGAGCTAAAGTAGAGAGCTGTAGAGAAGAACCCATGTACAGGAGCACTTGAGCTAATATATGAAGCTTTGATTCAATTTTCATGGTGTTATGATGCTTACTGTTTACACTTGATGAATGGTATGATTACAGTTGTTTTGTTTCACTGTTATGCTTTTATTTCAATGTTGTAGTGTGTGTGTGATTTCATGTTGAATGTATGAAGTCTGAGAGAGGATAAGAATGAGTTTCAATTGTTTCTCTTCCTGAGGATTCTTGCAAGGAGTGCAGTGAATGTCCACAAGGTGTGCGTTGACGAGGGTTTGAGTTTTATCTCAGAAAGCTCAGGAGAGATACCGTTGATCTCATTATCAGCTGAAGTGCAGGTGAAGCACAGAGCCGTGCAAGGTGTGCATAGGCCAATTGAAGCCTTGGATTGTATAAATCCAGAAGGAAGGTTGAAGGACCACTATTGCAAGGAGTGCATAGGGTCGGAGATCCAAATAACCAAAGGTTATTTGAAGTTTTTCAGCAAGAAGTGTGAGCAGGGATCATCTTGGAAGCTTGAGTTCATAAGTGAAAGCTCAGGAGGTATTTAACCTTTGAAGTGTTCAAAGGGAGACAGAGGCCGAAATCATCTCATAGAAGTTAAGTTCATGAGGGAGAATGCCGAGTTGTTTGGACATGAGTCATTGAGGAGTGCATCCGGTGGTCATAATTCTCCGTGGAGAACTTGCGAAGTCACGAGACCATCGGATCTAGAGGAGGTGTGAGGTGGTTAGGAGTTGGACGAATCCACCACCTTGACATCAAGAATCAACGTGGACTGTTGATCGTGGTCTGTCTGAGCCATTATATCATTTCGGGAATTCGGGATCCATAAGTTCGAAGTGCAGACCAAAATCCTTGGTCACTCAAACTCTCGGTTCATGAAAGGGATAATCAAGTCTGAAATTTCGGTATTTTGATGTTTGACATACCGGAAATATCGATGACAAGGAACTAGAACCTTAGCATTGAAAATCATGAAGTCCTGAAATGCGGCGTGCCTTTGGTGTGAAATATCTGCATTTCAGCATATCAGGGTTCGGCATTCCGGAAATCCTGATGACAAGGAGCTGGGGTGCTCTGCATTGAAAACCCTGAAGTTGTGAAACATGAAGTGTCATCGGAGTGGAATTTCGACATTTCGGCTTTCCGGGGTTGGTGAAGTAGAGGAGACAAGTGATTTTTCGAACCGAGAGTTTCAAACTCCCGATACGTGAAATCCTGAAAAGGGGTCGCTATTTCGGAATTCAGGAATTGGCGCGCCAAGTGTGTTGGGATTGAGAATCACGAACTCCCGGTATGCAGAGTCTCGAAAGGCCATTGATCGCGCATTCCATGGGACGTTGAGCCCATTTCGACATTCTAGTATTTCAAAATTGGGGAATCATAAGGCAAGAGGAATGATTCTTGGGTCATTCGCTCAAGTCCTGAAAAGCCGAATTTAGTGGCAACAGGAGGTTCGCATTGAAACAGTCAACCCTCGTTGACGTTTCACATTTCGACACTTGTCAAGAGTTGTGGGATATATTGGGACTCTCCAACTCCCGAAACCCAAAGTCCTTTGTGGCTTAAAAAAAGGGTTTGATTAACCCTTAGCATGGTTTTAGTGAAGATCCAGTGTAGATCTCAGCCAGAGGCCAAGGGGTCTGCATCAGTGTCGTATTAGAGCTCAGAAAAAATTCTTTGCTTTTTGTAGCAGAGAAACGAGAAAAAATTTCCATCCATGCCGCCAAGAAGAAGAGATAGGCCAATGCCTAATCCAGTAGTGGAAAGAGAAATGTGTGAGTTATGTGCCAGACTTGATGCCATGGAGACGACACAGAGGCGCACAGTCGACGCTGGAGATATCAGCAAGGCTGAAAGTGAAAATGAAGCTAGAAACAGAGGAGAAGAAGTAGCAGTCGAAGATGTTGTAGATGAATTCCTATTCAGGGATGTTGCTAGGATAGGTGCCAGAGAAAAAATGGAGATTCCCATGTATGAGGGAAACTTAGATGTTGAAGAGCTTCTAGACTAGATTAGAGCTCTAGATAAATACTTCAACTATGAGAATGTTAAGGAAGATAAGAAAGTCAAACTTGCCATCACTAGACTTAAAGGGCATGCAAGACTATGGTGGGATGAACTGCAGGTTGACAGACGCTGCAAGGGCAAGCAGAAAATCAAAAGCTGGGATAGAATGGTTGCAAAGATGAAAGCCAAATTTATACCCAAGGATTATCAAATCACTATGTTTCGGAGGATGCATAATTTGAGACGGAAGTTGATGTCAGTGAAAGAATACACTAAAGAATTCTATAGGATAAACATCAGAGAAGGTCATCGGGAGAGCGATGATGAAAAAGTTTCCAGGTACATGAATGGTCTGCGGTATTACATCCAAGATGAGATAAGCATGATGACCATTCGGAATGTGGAAGATTCTTATCAGATAGCTCTGAAATCTTAAGAGAAGTTGAGCCGGAAACAAGGTCAAAGAGGTCGAGGTAGAAGTCAAGCCAGAGGCAAAACAATTGCCCAAGATAGGACTCAGAAACCTAAAGAAGAGGGAAAGAAACCTCAACCTCAACCTGAGAGGGGAGGAAGCTCACAAGGAAGGCAGTATGCTGATAGAAATACTTTTCCTCGAGCCAGAGGAAGAGGAAGAGGCAGAGGAGGTGAAGTGAAATGCTTTGTCTGTGGAAAAATCAGACATAAATCCTATGAGTGTCTAGATAGGAAGAAAGATGGTGGTGAAACTCACATTACCGAAGCTCAAGGGTAGAATGTTGAGGCAGAAGAAGATGAGGGTGGAAGATCTTTGATGATGAGAAAATTTCTCTTGAAGGCGAAGAAGGAGGAAGAGAAACCAGCCCAAAGAAACAGTCTGTTTCAGACTGCTTGCAAAACTAAAGACAGAGTATGCAAGGTCATAGTGGATAGCAGTAGTACATACAATCTTGTATCTACAGAGATGGTAGAAAAGCTGGAGCTAGAGACTGTTGTACATCCAAGCCCATACAGAGTTTCATGGATACAAAAATGACATCAGGTAAATGTCACTAAACAACTTTTAGTTGAATTTAAGATAGGAGGATATAGAGATGAAATATTATGTGATGTCATTCCCATGGATGTTTGTCATCTATTGTTGGGTAGACCATGGCAATATGACAGAAACGTAGTTCATCATGGGAGGAAGAACACATACACCCTGGAGAAAAATGGTAGGACTCACATGTTGCTGTCGATTAAGGATAAAGAAGTGAAAACAAAGACGAGAAACACTGTACTTCTCATGAGTGGGAAGGAACTTCTTGATGAGGTTAAGAAGAAGGAAGACACACAATTTATTGTGGTTAAGAAGCCTAGAATTTTTTTGACCAGTACAAGGATAGATGATTTACCAGAAGAAATCCAGGAGTTTCTGGGAGAGTTTGTTGATATAGTAGTGGACAAACTACCTTGTTCGTTGCCACCTATTAGGAGTATAAGTCATCACATCGATCTTATACCTGGAGCCAGTTTGCCAAACAATGCAGCATATCGGTTGACACCGCAAGAAAATGAAGAAGTTAAGAGGCAGGTCCAGAACTTAATGGACAAAGGATTGATTCGAGAAAGCTTGAGTCCATGCATTGTTCTGACAATGCTCAGCCCAAAGAAAGATGGAGGCTAGAGAATGTGTACAGAATCAAGGGAAATTAATAATATTACCATCAGATACATATTTCCATTACCAAGGATGGACGACTTGATGGATTGCTTGAGTGGAGCAAAATTTTTTTCAAAGATTGATTTGAAAAGCGAGTACAATCAGATTCAAATGAGAGAAGGTGATGAATGTAAGACAATATTCAAGATGAATGAGGGGCTATATGAATGGATTGTCATGCCATTTGGCTTAACGAATGCGCCCAGTACTTTCATGAGGTTCATGAACGAAGTCCTAAAGGATTTCATTTGCAAATTCATCATTGTATATCTTGACGATATACTAATTATCTTCAGCAAAACAGAAGCATAACACTTAAATCATTTAGTTGCGGTAATGAGGAGATTAAAGTAGGAGAAATTGATGATTAATATGAAGAAATCATCATTCATGAGGACATAACTCATTTATTTGGGTTTTGTTATCTCTGCAAATGAGTTGAATATGGATCCGGAAAAGATAAAGGTGATTAAGAATTGGCCATCGTCGAAGAGCGTCTTTGAAGTTCGAAGCTTCTATGGTTTGGCTAGATTCTGCAGAAAATTCATCCAAAACTTTAGTGGAATTAGTGCACCAATGATGGATATGGTGAAGAAAAGACATAAATATTTTCACTGGATGGAGGAAGCAGAAAAGAGTTTCAATCTGCTGAAGAAGAAGATCATTGAGCAACCAATTCTGGTTTTTCTAGATTTTAGCAAGACATTCCAGGTCAGGTGTGACGCGAGTGGATTTTCAATTGGAGTGGTCTTCAGCCAAGACGACATGCCGATCACATATTTCAGTGAAAAACTAAATGAGGCGAAGATCAAGTACTCCACGTATTACAAGGAATTCTATGCATTCATACAAGCACTGAAGAAATGGAGACATTATTTGGTTCCCAAGGAGTTTGTTTTGTACAACGATAATCACGCTTTGCAATTCGTGACTCGACAAGAAAAATTGAACCAAAAAACTTGCTAAATGGGTTGAATACATGCAAAATTTTACTTTTGTGATTAAGCATATTTCTGGAACTGCTAACAAAGTTGTTGATGCTTTGAGCAGGAAATGTTTTCTTATGCAGGAATTCAGAGTCAAGACTTTGGGTTTTGATAACCTCAAAGAAATGTACAAGGATGACCCAAATTTTAAAGAGGCATATGAGGCATCTGAGAATTCAATTCTCAGGGACAGAAGCCAATGGACCAAATACATGATCCAGGATGGATTATTGTTCAGGGGAAATCAACTATGTATTCCAAAAGGCTCCATGAGGGAGAATTTGCTGAAGGAAAAACACAGTGGAGGATTGGTCGGACATTTCAGTCATGATAAAACGTTCTCAAAGTCAAATGGCTCATATTTTTGGCTAGGGATGAGGACAGATGTCAAGAAATTTGTGGACAGGTGCAGAATTTGCCAACACATGAAAGGAAAAAGGAAGAACACGGGGTTATACCAACCATTGCCCATACCTGAAAGACTGTGGGACAAAGTGAGCATGGATTTTGTATTGGGACTTCTAAGGACACAAAGAGGACATGATTCAATCTTTGTGGAAGTCAATAGATTTTCAAAAATGGCACATTTCATACCATGCCAGAAAACCAGTGACGCAACTCATATTGTGAACCTGTATTTCAATGAGGTCGTCAGACTTCAGAGCTTGCCAAAGATTATCGTGTCTGATTAAGACATTGAATTCATAGGGAATTTCTGGAGGACCTTATGGAAGAAGTTGGGGACAAGTTTTTCTTTTATCTCTGCATATCATCCTCAAATGGATGGACAGACAGAAGTCATGAAAAGGAGCTTGGGAGATTTGTTAAGAAGCTTAGTGATTGAACACCACAGTCAATGGGATCACATTTCGCCACAGGCGGAATTCGCTTACAATGATTCACTCAATAGAAGCACAGGGTAGAGTCCATTCTAGATTGTATATGGAATGCATCCAAGAGGAGTTTCTAAATTGAAAGATTCAGAACAAAATGAATTCAGGAGTGCTAATGCAGAAGACTTTGCAGAAGGAGTGAAGGAGCTTCATAGCCGAGTTAAGTAGTGATTGCAAAGTTCAAGTCAAGAATACAAGCAGAGAGCAGATCAACACAGGCAAAAACTTCAATTTGAAGTTGGTGATGTGGTTCTTGCACATTTGAGGAATGAGAGGTTCCCAAGGGGAACGTATAATAAGCTGAAGATGAAAAAGATTGGACCATGTAAGGTCATAAGTAAATTTGGGGAAAACGCATATGAGATTGAATTACCCGATGGGGTCGGAATATCACCGATATTCAATGTTGTGGATTTGTACCCTTACAGGGCTGAAGAAGCGGGAATAGAGGAGGAACAGAAAGAGGTTCAATGGAAAAAACAAATGCTTGTAGTTGTAGAGCCACATATGGAAAGCATAATTGACAAAAGGGTTTGCAAAAAGACCAAGAGAAAAGAGTATTTTGGATACTTGGTCAAATGGAAGGCACATCCAGTTGAAGATGCTAGTTGGGAGGATGAAGCAACAATTCAAAAGCATGGACAGACCGTGCAAGAGCTCATGAACAGGAGTTCATGAAAATTTTCAAGCAAGGAAGTATGATGAAGGAGCATCGTAAGTAGCTAGCCAAGTGAGCAACATAAATGGGGAGACAACTGGACACGCAGATGGGAAAAAGGAGCACGTTTTTATGAAAATGTTTTAAATTTTGAAATTGAAGCATTAATGTAATAACTAGGAAAAGGTGTACTTACATTTATATCTTGGAGATATGAACAAATCCAGATGAGTCACTCCCGTCTGTCGGATGTAATACACATTTAAGGCTGTTAATGTAGAATAGGTAGATATGAATGTTAGATTAGACAGTTTTAGAAGCACAAGAGGTAAAACGAATATAGACACCCTCACCCTTGTATCATTGTAATCTTGGGATGATTATTTTGAATTCATAGCTGTAGAGTTGAAGCAGAGAGCTGTAGAGACGAACCCATGTACAGGAGGACTTGAGCTGATATATGAAGCTTTGATTCAATTTTCATGGTGTTCTGATGCTTACTGTTTACACTTGTTGAATGGTATGATTACAGTTGCTTTGTTTCACTGTTATGTTTTTATTTCAATGTTGTAGTGTGTGGGTGATTTCATGTTGAATGTATGAATTCTGAGAGAGGATAAAAATGGGGTTCAATTGTTTCTCTTCCTGAGGATTCCTGTAAGGAGTGCAGTGAACGTCCGCAAGGTGTGCATTGACGAGGGTCTGAGTTTTATCTCAGAAATCTCAGGAGAGATACCATTGATCTCATTACCAGCTGAAGTGTAGGTGAAGCACAAAGCCATGCAAGGTGTGCGCAGTCCAATTGAAGCCTTGGATTGTATAAATCGAGAAGGATGGTTGAAGGACCATTATTACAAGGAGTGCACAGGGTCGGAGATCCAAATAACCAAAGGTTATTTGAAGGTTTTCCGCAAGGAGTGAGAGCAGGGATCATTTTGGAAGCTCGAGTTTATAAGTGAAAGCTCAGAAGGGATTTAACCTTTGAAGTGTTCAAAGGGAGACAGAGGCTGAAATCGTCTCATAGAATTTAAGTTTAGGAGGGAGAACGCCGAGTCGTTTGGACATGAGTCATTGAGGAGTGCATCCGGTGGTTAGAATTCTCTGTGGAGAACTTGCTAAGTCACGAGGATCATCGGATCTAGAGGAGTTGTGAGGTGGTTAGGAGTTGGACGAATCTGCCACCCTGACATCAAGAATCAACGTGGACCATTGATCGTGGTCTGTCTGAGTCGTCAGATCATTTCAGGAATTTGGGATCCGTAAGTTCGAAGTGCAGACCAAAAATCTTGGTTACTCAAACGCCCGGTTCATGAAAGGGATAATCTAGTCTGAAATTTTGGTATTTTGGGGTTCAACATTCCGAAAATCTCAATGACAAGGAACCGAGACCTTAGCATTGAAAATCCTGAAGTCGTGAAACACGACGTGCCTTTGGTGTGAAATATCATCATTTCGGCACATTAGGGTTCGGCATTTCGGAAATCCTAATGACAAGGAGCCAGAGCACTCTGCATTGAAAACCACGAAGTCGCGAAAAACGAAGTGTCATCGGAGTGGAATTTTGGCATTTTGGATTTCCGGAGTGAGCGAAGTAGAGGAGACAAGTGATTTTTGGAACCAAGAGTTTCAAACTCCGGGTACGCGAAATCTCGAAAAGGGGTCGCTATTTCAGAATTCGAGAATTGGCACGGCGAGTGAATTGGGATCGAGAATCACGAACATCTGATATGCGGAGTCCTGAAAGGCCATTGATCGCGCATTCCATGGGACGTTGAGCCCATTTCGGCATTCCAGTATTTTGAAATTATGGGAATCATAAGGCAAGAGGAATGATTGTTGGGTCATTTTCTCAAGTCCCAAAAGGCCGAATTTAGTGGCAACGGGAGGTGCACATTGAAACAGTCAATCCTCGTTGACGTTTCGCATTTCATCACTTGTCAAGAGCTGTGGGATATATAGGGACTCTCCAACTCCTGAAACCCGAAGTCCTTTGTGGCTCAAACAAAGGGTTTGATTAACCCTTGGCGTGGTTTTAGTGAATATCCTGTGCAGATCTCGGCCTGAGGGCAGGGGTCTACGTCAATAAGTAATTGTCATAAATATGTATTCATAAATTTAATTGGCATATCACTTAATATAAAGAATAAGTAGATGGTAGGAATAATAATTTACTTTTAAGGTCACTACTAAGCCAAACATCAAATTAGTGTATGAGATACCCTTGTTTATGGGATGAGAGACCCCTCACAGAAGCTATTTGACTACTAAAATTTACTTAGGATAAGTAATTGTCATAAATATGTATTCATAAATTTATTTGGCATATCACTTAATATAAAGAATAAGTAGATGGTAGGAATAATAATTTAATTTTAAGGTCACTACTAATCCAAACACCAAATTAGTGTATGAGATACCCTTGTTTGTGGGATAAGAGACCCCTCACCGAAGCTATTTGACTACTAAAATTTACATAGGATAAGTAATTGTCTTAAATATGTATTCATAAATTTAATTGGCATATCACTTAATATAAAGAATAAGTAGATGGTAGGAATAATAATTTAATTTTAAGGTCATTACTATGCCAAATACCAAATTAGTTTATGAGATACCCTTGTTTGTGAGATGAGAGAACCCTCACTGAAGCTATTTGACTACTAAAATTTACATAGGATAAGTAATTGTCATAAATATGTATTCATAAATTTATATGGCATATCACTTAATATAAAGAATAAGTAGATGGTAGGAATAATAATTTAATTTTAAGGTCATTATTAAGCCAAACACCAAATTAGTGTATGCTATACCTTTGTTTATGGGATGAGAAATTCACATCTGATAAGTAATTGTCATAAATATTTATTCATAAATTTAATTGACATATCACTTAGTATACAGAATAAGTAGATGGTAGGAATAAGAATATTAATATACATTTAATCACTTCAATGGAAATAATGAACTAATTATCTAATTTCTTAGAACATCAGTAAGTTCAGGTGGTCTGATTTTCTTTAAGTAATGATTACTCACTATCCATTAACAACTGAGTTATGATAGGTTTTTTCATCCTCTAAAAAATATTCAAGATATAAACAGAAAGAATACAGAAAATATAATAGTGCAGTAAAGTCCATATATATAGATATATGAGAAAAATGCACAAAATCCATATATTTATTTACATTCCACATTAGAAAATACAACAAGGCAGAGAAGGCCATTAGAAAATACAAGGAGGCAGAGAAGGCCATAAGTATGTTTACGTTGTACAGTAGAAAATACAACATGGCAGAAAAGGCCAAACCCAATACCTAATCCTATGCTTGTCCTAGGAATTATAACACTTTATGCTGTCCTCTTGATCGTCTGCGATGAGACGTTTCGGGGACAGCAACTTTCACATTTTTAAAATGTTTGTCGAATATATCGTATATTTTTGTATGCTTTTAAGACAATGGAAGGGCCACCCACTTGTCTTTGGACAGAGAACTCTTTTCCTCCAAATCCTCCATACACAAACCTGCAAAAAACCTTTATGCGTGCATTGTCTATTTCTACAAATGGTTCCGTAGGGATACACAAACCTGCAAAAGACCTTTATGTATGCCTTGTCTATTTTTACTGTTGGCTCTGTAGTCATGCACTGTTTTCATCATTATCATACTTAAAAAGACCTTCCACAGAATACATCCTTTAAGGACACAAAAACAACCCTCTAAAACTTTTCAGGATTACTCTCTGGTGATCGCTGGCCTACCAAATCCCACCCACTGTATATATCCCAATGATGATGATGATATACATAAAAGTATCATACTTTTCTCGATGCACGAGATCTGGCCATGGAGACCACATGTGACCAGCCCAAGTTTGAAAACATTAATTTTTTTTAAAGAAAAGGCCATTTTCTGAACACTACAGTAAAGAAAGAGAAAAGAAAAGTCATTCTACTGTGGAATTACATCAGATATACTGTACTGTCATGATACCGTGAATAAGGGAAACGATAACAACTAGAAGATAATATTAAGGGTTTGTAAAGAAATGGCCATTTTCTTTACACTACACTAGAGAAAGAGAGGAAATAACATTGAATTGTGGAATTACAGCAGATATACTGTACTGTCATGATACCATGAATAAGGGAAACGATAATGAGAAGAAGATAATATCAAGGGTAATACGGCTAATAAGATAATTTGAACACAGTGCAAAATCATGTATCTCGCAATGATATTCCTCGTGGTCTTCTGTTTTTCTGAGAGTTCTTGTAAAAATTATAAAGTTATCATACATATATATGGCGGTGTTTTCTAAATTTTTGTCAGAAAATTTCAACGAGTTTATGGTATGAGATAGTTATAGAATTATACCCTGAGAGGTCAGGATTAGATGCATATTAGTAATATGGGATAGCTGCTTTCTTCTTTTCTTTAATTTTACAACAGATCTTTCTATATTTATAGATTTTTACTTAAACTTAACCCGGTTAGGGTTGAAAATAAGTTATAAAAATAGGTTTTTTTTAGGAGATATTCATTTTTGCCAGATGTCTAACCAAAAATCGAATTGTCTTTCTGTTCGCTATCTAACTAACATACATAGTAAAAATAAAAAGAGACAATATATAACAGAATTGGAGACATCTAAAACCTTATAGTAACATTACTTACTAATTCCACACATTGATTTCGTTTCTAGGCTCCAGCGGAATTTTACATTGAACAAGGTATCCCACAAAATTAACAATTTCTACAACTAGGTCATAAGGGCTTGGTACACACTCTTGAAGTTCTGAATTCTTCTCTTTAAGGTGAGTAATGTCATAAGGGCTTCGTACACACTCTTGAAGTTCTGAATTCTTCTCTTTAAGGTGAGTAATGGAGGCCTCATTCTCCACTTCTCCATTCCATCAATTTCTACAATTAGGTCATAAGGGCTTGGTACACACCCTTGAAGTTTTGAATTCTTCTCTTTAAGGTGAGTAATGTCATAAGGGCTTGGTACACACTCTTGAAGTTCTGAATTCTTCTCTTTAAGGTGAGTAATGGAGGCCTCATTCTCCACTTCTCTATTCCATTTGGCTTACAGGCGATTGTCTTGTTTGAGCTTACAAGTTTCTCTCTTTTCCTCCATTCCTAAAGAGGGTTCCAGCCAGGCCTTTCATCTAGCCTCTTGATGAGCTAGAGAGGGTTCCAACTAGTCCTAGAGAGGGTTCTAGCTAGTCCTTCCATCTAGCCTCTTGATGGAAGGACTAGCTGGAACCCTTTCTAGGACTACCTCCATTCCTAGGGAGAGTTCTAGCTAGTCCTTCCATCTAGCCTCTTGATGAGCTTTGCAGGTGATCATCTTGTTTGAGCTTACATATTCCCCTCTTTTCCATCATTCCCTAAAGAGGGTTCCAGCTAGACCTTCCATCTAGCCTCTTGAGGAGGTTTGGAGGTGATTGCCTTGTTTGAGCTTACAAGCTCCCCTCTTTTTCTCCATTCCCAGAGAGGGTGCCTACTAGGCCTTCCATCTAGCCCGAGAAGTAGTAAAAGTGAGGTCTCAATGACTATCACTTAGGTCCTAATTGTATTGGCTAATATTCTCTTTTAGTGCGCAGCAATAACACATGCAACCTTCAATGGATATCACGTAGGTCTTAATTGCATTGGCTAATATTCTCTTTTAGGGCCATGACGCAACAACAACACATGCAACATTTGGAAGCGATTGAAACAAAATTGGGCTCTCTATGAGAAGAGAGGGTTCACAAAAAATTGAGGAGATATTTAGGAAGGGTCATGAAGGTTCTAAGAAAGCTAAAGGGGTTTATAAAGGAGTTGGTATAGGGAGGACTAAGGTCCTTTGATGGTAGGTTGGAGGTAGACATTAAGAAGTTGGTGGGGGAGTGGTGAGTTGGAGGTAGACATTAAGAAGTTGGAGGGGGAGTGGTGAAGCCCCATAATATGATTATGATGATTAATCTCCACTAAGATCGAATTGGTCTATCAGAGCTTAAGAGGGTAAGTGATTACTTGGGATTCTTTATAATTTTGTTTATGTGTTGGAAAAACATTAAAATAAGCTTTCCAAGATCACCATAGTTTTGTTGAGTTAAGAGGTTCAAAAGGTTGGTAGTGTGACAAATATTTTGAAAATGAGATCTAATATCGGTATAGGCTAGACAATCTAAGAGAAAATGTTTTTCATCTTCAACCTTCTTAGTGTCACAAAGGTCACACACTCTTTCATCCCATGGTGTTTTACAAATTGACCAATGCCCAGTTTCACTATGGAGCTCGTGAGAATTTGTTCTTATCTTAGCAATGTTTTTTTTTTCTTTACACTTGTCAAAACAATAGATAATTTTGATCTTCTAGATTAGAGTTGATTACATCCTTATAATACCTTAATTTTATTTTTTCCTCTAACTCTTTATTACAGCGCATTTTCTTCTTAAATTTTGATTTGATGATATTTTTAATAGTATCTTTATTATGCAAAATGGTGTCTTCCATAATTCCCCAATAGTTTATCCAAGACTAGGCATCTTTTTTCCATCCCCGTTTGAGTCGATCATGGTTAAAACTTGATTTTGAAGTAATTTTAGGAATCCTCTTGTCTTCCATGTTGTTTAACTTTTTACTATACAATAGGTATCTACTCATAATTGTTCTCTCAATGGGAGAGAGGATTGTTTCTAGGAGGAGGATGGGATAGGGCGTATTTTCTTTAATTTTGGGATTATAGGTTATAAAATTATTTTATATTTTATCTATCTTTCTCTAGGATTCACGGGAGATACTAAAGACTCAGAATTCACATCCATAAAGAATAATAGGTGTAAAAAGAGTCTCAAAGAGGAGTTTCTTCTTATCCAAACTTCAAAGATCGGTTGATTTACAATTTTTTTCAAGCCCATAATAAATTTTCCATTCCTTGATAATCCTTTTCTCAATGCTATAATTCCAGTTGAGCTTGTGGTGAATATCAATTCAAATATATTTGTATGAAGTCACTTCCTCCAAGTTGTTGTTTTCATATACGAAGGTATCATAAGTGATATTATTGGATTCAATAATCATGAACTTAGTCTTATCAATATTAATAGTCATATCCATATTGGAGAAAAAATCATTGAGGATTCTTAGTTGGTTTTCAAGATCCCGGGGAATCTTTTCCATAAGAACAATATTATCGACATAAAGAAGAATATTGATGACTATACTATTGAGAGTAGGGATGACATATCATGTTTTTCCAAACAATCTTCTAACTTGTCAATATATATGCCAAAAAGGGTAAGGGACAACAGACAACCTTGTTTGACTCCAATATTGAAGTTAATCTCTTTTGACCAACCCTCGGTGTTTTTGAACTTAACAATAATTTTCTCATACATCCTTATTTTAGTAGCGCTCAGCTCGAGAAGAACTTTTATATCTTCCAACTAATTCCAAAGGTTTTTCATCAAAAGATTTTCTAATGTCAAAAAAAAAAAAAATGGTTTTGGTATTGCGGAAATCCTCTACAATGATCCTAAAGGTAACAAGATGGTATACAGTTGAATGATATCTCTTAAACCCATCTTGGCCTTTCGATCTTTTACTGTGACTTTATATCTAAAGGATAATCTTCTTTTCCAAAATAATTCCATAAAGCTTGGCTAAAATCAGGGTAATCATAATGGTCCTATAATTAGAGGGAATGCTTCTATCCCTAGCTTTAAAAATAGGAACAATAAGGCTTTTCATCCATGGTTTATGGAAGCCCTTATTGACTCCTAAATTTAAGATCTTGTGTATGTGAGGGATAAGGATAGGCCCTCCGATTTTAAAAATTTCAGCTTGGTAGCCTTCAATGTCCTTATCTTTCCCATTTTCAAGCCACTTAACCCTGAAATTTATGTCATCTAAAGAAAAAACTTCATTCTATGTAGGGACAATAGAAATTGTGTTCATGGCAGTACAAAATTTGTAAAGACTTTTAAGGTAGGAATTCCAGTCCCTTAAGGGAATCATATTATTTTCCTTAGTATTGTGATTTAGAATTTGGCTCTGGAACTTCTTAGGATCTTGCCTTTTTTTGATATAATACCTTATTTTCCTTTTAATTAGGGATTTGTACGTATTAATCCTATATAGTTTTAAGGACTCATTAGAGGCATCCCTAATGGATTTCCTAGCAATTTTACATTCTTTATCATACCAACGGTTGGTCGTTTTTTTTTTTTTACAGGACACCTCGAAAGAGAACTTGTTAATAGAAGTGGAAAGGGTAGTTGTAAAATTATGATAGAGTTCTTCAATGTTGTCCTTATAAGTTAGGAGATTTAATTTACTATTTGAACCCTTTAAGAAAATGTCACCTTTACTTTTGTCATAGCGCAATTTCCTTTGATTATCATAATTCTCTTCAATGGCGCTCTTGTGCATGGCAAAGTTTAGAATTAGGGTTAAAGGTTTATGATTAGAGTCGGGTTCATGGTCATTTAAAAGGTCGAAAGTTGTTATTTGGTTGGAAACGATGATATCATATATCACATAATCTACGACACTACTACCTAGACCATGAATACAAGTCATATGGTTGAAGTTTGGCCACTTCATTACTACACTGCAAATTATTAGGTCTTGAGAACTGCAGAGCTTGACCAACTCAGTACCAAACAAATTCTCAATTAGGTCTTCAAATCTTCTTTTGTAGCTATTAGGCAAAACAAGGTCCTCATCTAACCATAAAGGATTATGGTTCGAATCAATACTTAAAAGAGTATCTTGTTTAGTTGCAGTCCTAGCATTAAAGTCTCCTAGCAGGAGGATATTAGCTTCATTTTTCAATCTATAAATATCTTCTTCTAAATTATTATAGGGACAATTTCTATCTCAAATTTTTTTCTTATAAAAAGTAGAATTAATAGGTTAAAAATAAAAAATTGATATATACATCTTCTTAACATTAGTGTCTGAAATTGCTATCCAAATGTACAGATTGAGAGGGTCGATATTATGAATTTAAATGTGAGGAGAAATTTTCTTTCTAATATAACAAATTATTCCTCATATTCCTCTACAATGGGTCTTTTTGTTCCATGTTGAGCACAAGACAAATCCTTCTATGTAAAAGACCTTAGACTTCTCATGCTCCGAAGTTTCAACTAGACATATAATATCAATATCACTCGGGATCCAACTTATCATACGACCTTTGCGCCATGGAAAGCCATGACAGTTCCAAAAAAGGATCCCAAGTGTCCCAAATTCCTATTTATTATTAGCCTTCTCGTCTCTATCCCTAAAAATAGCTTTTTGATTTCTAATTATTTCCCATTTTCCTCTTTTCGTGGATTATTTTTCCTTTTGAACTTCCTTCCTTAATTCAATTTGGTCTTCGGGAATGAGGTATTCATTTATAAATATTCCTAACCCTTTTAATCTTGGATATTTACCAAGTATGTTATATTTATGGTCATTACAACTTACATTGAAACAAAGAAACTTATATTTGTGATGAATTATTTTTCCTAGACACTTTGCTTCCTGGTGGTAAGTTGTATCAATTTGTGAATTATTATATAATTATTCCTTTACTATTGTTATCATATCCTCCTCTTGTTGTTATTTTATACCAACAATTATGAGGTTCAAGGCTCTTTTATTAAGCTCATGGTCCAGTTCGATTAGCTTATTCATTTCCTCTTTGATGGGTTTGATATCCATTTTTCTTTCCATATTACTGAGGGCGAAATTATTGGTTAGTTTTCTTCTAGCTCTTTAATCCTATCTCTCAAGTTGTGATTTTCTTCAACCTTTCCTTCTTGGTTTGATTGTTTATGTTTTTCCATTTCTTGAATCATATTCTTCATTGTCGGAAATTCACTCTTGAACCCTAAGAATTTATCCTCTAATTGATTTTGAATGGTATCTTTGAAGTGTCTAATTTTTTTTATCAAGCATTGCCTCTAGCTCTATTTGGAGTTTTAAGTTTCTTTCTTCACTCCTTTTTTCTTATGATTCTAACTCTATTTTTCTTTTGGCATCTTTGTCTTCTCTCATTTTTCCTAATGATTCCTTGTAATCGTAAAGGATCTCTTGAGTGATTTTGGGGGGCCTCCCCATGTTAGGATGAGTTTTTGGAATAGTTGGTGGAGTTTTCATAGTGAAAAGAAGAGAAAAAAAAGTAACAATTGTTATTTTGGATTGACTTTAAAATGGAAAATAATTTTTTAATTGATAATAATGATATTAATTATTATCTCTCAAATCAACATTTACTTATTAAACTTATAAAAATAACTAAAAATAAATAAAATATATTTAAATCTCTTTAATTTTCGCACATTACTAGATTATAAATATATTTTAAATTAAAATTCAATCAAACTTGATTTCAGGTGTCCATGTTCTCAACCAGCTAAAGAAACCATAAATAATTTATAAATATGCACCCAAGTGCTCAACTAGTTGAGGAAGCTAGAACTAAACATTATTCAAAACTGCAGAGAATATTCTGAAAACTGCAAAGAATTTCCCCTCACCGAGAGACCGATAGCTCAGAACCATAGAGACGCATTATGGTTCACATCACTGAGATTAACTACAGAGATTATTCTCGTAAAAAAAGGTAAAAACCACATAGAAGTATTATTCTCTTTCAAAACAACAAAGATATAATGTTAGAAATAAAATATTTCCTTCAAAACTGCAGAGAAGTAATATTCTCATTCAAAACCGCATAGATATAATGTTAGAAATAAATATCTCCTTCAAAACCACAGAGAAATATTATTCCCTTTCAAAACCGGAGACAAGTATTATTCCCTTTCAAAATCGGAGAGATATAATGTTAGAAATAAAATATCTCCTTCCAATTTTCATACCACACCTTAAACACTTTAGGCATCTCTATGGCTATGGTTTTGGGAGCATGGAATAGGATTCTAATTGATACAAGTCCTCTTAAATTTTGGATAGAGACGACTCCCATTCATCATGCCACCCGAAGGTTTTCCATGATACTTATTTCTAAATTTTAATAAGGTTTTTCATGATATCTTCTTCTCAATTTGAGTGGAATTTGATGTGAAAAGATTGACTTTGCCATTCTTTATTTCTATATTATGTAGATTGAGATATATCATTGTGTAAGTGAAAGAAAGTGAGAGCAGTTGAAAGAAAATTATCATTATTCTATCGATATGTTTTTTCTACTTGCCCATATGTAATTCCCTCAATACTTTAATATGGCATTGACATGTTACATTTAATCAAATATTAATAAGAAAAAATTTCAATATGGGTCATAAATAAAATATTTCAATGTCTTACATGTTCAACATGGAGTTGACACATGACATTTAAAAACATATTTTTATGTCTACAAAAAATAAATATTTCAATGTCCACCTTAAGTAAAGTAATTTTATATCAACATTATATAGAGAGATGTGAAGTGAATAAAGTAAAAAATTCAATATTCAGAGAGTGAATAGGTGCTTTCTACTTCCCAATATCAAGGAGATGTTTAAATACTTTAATGATTAATATGGCGTTGACACATGTAGCAACTACTCCCTCACACACAAGGTAAATTCATTACAATTGGTAGTAATATATATATATATATATATATATATATATTAAAACAAGTATATACATGTCATTTACAATAATGACATAAGCAAGACAAATACAGGTATATGATAACAACAAATAAAAGGTCTGTACTTATTAATCTTAATCCTTACTTAACGTCAACACCACAACATATATAAGATACAATAAAAAAGAACCTTTTAATTGGACTAACATCTTAATATTACTACCATCAGATCATACAAAACTATTTCAAGAAAAAACAAATGCTACCCGCCCAAATCCTACCTTGCAAGGTTAGGACCTTCAAGAAACATAATAAACACTCAAGTCCAGGATTCATCCGATCTATTTTGACCATTTAAGATCTTGGGATTGGAATTCGTTCCGAGGAGCATGAAGATATATGTTTTCCCAACCCAATGCTATTAGAATTTCACAATAAAAATCTATGTCCAATATACCTATGCTAATAGAAAACAGCTCATGCGTAACCAAATCAAACAATTTATCTCAATCATAAAACAATGTGTAAATAATTCTAAGTAGTAATTTCATGCTACCAATTAAGGAAACTACACCCCATCATTATCGAGCATAATACTTAAATAATTTGATTTGGCCAAGGAGAAGATACATTAAATTATGACAATCTATAAGTAAATATTACAAGAGGTTACAAATTAAAATATAGAATCGAATGATTCTAATTATAGACGTAACCTATTTTACCTCATAAAAATATTAATCTAATCAATATAACATTCGATATAACATTATAATTATCGGCGGTATCCTAAGTTAATTCTCAAATGTTGTGTGTGTCTCCTTTCTTGGAGTTTCACTTCTCTCTCTAGTCTATTTTTCTCTAATGATTCTAGATGTTCATAAAAACTTTATAGGATGACTTTGCTAGGGCCGCCATTTATAGGTTGATGTTTTGGAATATGTGGTGAACTTCTCATATTGAAAAGAAAAAAAAATAATTAAGAGAAGGAACTTGTAAACCTAATTTTAAAACACCTTTGAAATTTTAAACCTCCTTTTTGTTCCGTTCAAATTTGTTCATATTCAATGCAAGTATACCTCCATTCCAATTCACCAGAGGTATAAGTATAAACCATTCAAATTCACGTGAGTATACCTCCATTCCAATTCACCCCAGGTACAAGCAGAAACCATTCACATTCACATCAAATTATCCTAGAGTAGAAACCCTTCACCATTCAAATCACCAAAGGTGTAAACCTTCATTTCAAATTTGTTGCAGAGTAGAAACACTTCATCATTCAAATTCACATTCAATAAACCCATCACATTCAAATTAGAGTATAAATATCCTTTCAAATTCATCATAGGTATAAACCTCCATTCAAATTTACCACAGAGTATAAACCCTTCATCGTTCAAATTAAACATAGGTATATATTTCTACATACAAATTCTAAAGTTCTTAACTCTAGTGTAGATCCATATTAACTTAGAATTTATCATGCACTAAGAGGGATTAAATCTCGTTGGGTGAAATATTTTGTTGCAATATGTTGTCATTGATGTCAAAGGATTTATGTCAAAGAGTTGATTTCAAGTATTATCATTGTATCCTTGATGTATTGATTGTTGGATCATGTGGTCATATATGTAATTGATGTATGAGGGATAATTCCATGGAGTGTCAAAGTGATGTGTTTTCATGGGTAGATGTTCTAGATGAATTGATGTATAGATGGGATGAAGTAAAGTTTGGTCATTGTTCTCTTGTCATGATTGACAAATAAGTACCAAATGGATGAACTCCAAAGTGGTCCCCTTATGGTGAAATCCCTCATGGGAAGATTCTTTTTGAAGTCCAAATGGTTAAGTGGTTGAGTCATCCTAGTAGTATGGTTAGGGAACTCATGTTTGTTTGAGTAATAATGTTATGAAGATCAGTGAATTTATTAGTAATACTATTATATATGGATATTTCTTGTCATGCCATTTCTGGTGATATGTGGAATGTCACATAAATCCTCATGTTTAGAGAGTTATGGCCATGTGAAGTTGGACGACCCTCATGTGTTGTATAGAAGCCCCAAGAATGTTAAGCCCTAATGTTGGCTCATTACCCCTTAATTGGGGCATATTAGATTAGTAATGTTATTTTATTTATGTCGGATTTAGGCCATTAGTTGTAATTTAGATTAGTAATTTTATTTTAATTATGTCGGCTTTAGGCCATTATTTGTAATTATACCTC